>APFE030997730.1:200028-350440 GCA_000404065.3 Pinus taeda | reverse complement strand
ATCAACAATTTCATGTAAGCCAAATTCTAGAGGTAGCCTGAAACTGGTTATATTATTTAATATTTAAGAAATAATATAAAATATAAAATAAATTAACATTAATTTAATTTAATCCATGGGCTTAGAAGAGTCCATGATAAAGCTCATTGTTTTAAGGCACTTCTTATGTGAAGATTGCTGATTCCAAATCCTTTTTATGTGAAGATCGCTGGTTCAAAATCCTGTAAGTGTAGCTTAAAAAATGAACATAAATTCAACTTAATTCTAAACTTTACATTTTCCCTAATTCTACTCAACTTTGAAATTTCCATTTTTTTTTAATTCTGCTCAAATCTAAAGCTTCCATGGTTTTAATCTTCTCCATGTTTAATAAATTAAAAATCAAAATAAATATACATTAATATTCATAATTTAATAATGTATTTCATCCATTTCAAAAGATAATGTGCTTCTTTATCCGGATTAACACGCTGAATATGCATTGCATTGATGCCAAGATCACTGAATTTAAACGATGCTATGGTAATTGATGGGAATGAAAAGAAAAAATTGTTCCTTTCTCTTGTCCTTCTTAGATGAAAATAAGTAACCCAACAGGACCTTAAGTCAAATTCTCCATAAGCCTTTACTTAGCTTTACTACAAAGAGATCTTGCATTAAGAGCAACGAACCAATTTTAGTAGATACATGAAAGAGACATGAGCCAATTTTAATAGAACCTTCTAAAAACAGAAACCAGTGTCTGTCTCAATAGATCAATTGCTCCATTTTGTTATCCTTAGATGAAATGAAGTAATCCAATAGCATCAAAAGTCAAAATACCCATAAGCCTATAAGCCTTTACTTAGCTTTACTGCAAACAGGCCTTGGTTTAGAAACAAAGAGGCAATTTTAATAAAAACTTGAAAAAGTTGTAAGCCAGTTTTAATAGAAACTTGAGAGTCTTGTGAACTAAACATAAAACATGGGAAGTAGATCCAGGATAGCAAACTTCCTAACACAAGCAATCAAACATATATGAAGTATGGTATGAACCTCTTACCTGTGGACATGTTTTTAAACAAAAGATGGAAAAATCAAAATCAAATCTCCAACTACCCACATAAGGCAGAGAGTGATATGTCAGATTAAATTGCAATACATTTACTGCAGAAAATTAAATTACAGTACATTTACTACAGAGCAAAAAAAAATCAGAGCAAGGGCAAATAAGTTTCTTAAGCACCATGGGAATTGGGCAAATAAGTTTCTTAAAACACCACAGGAACTACTTGAAGAGACTTGAATAAGCAATTTTTTCCGTTAAACTCGCTTGACTTTAATCTAAAAGACCAACATTAACAGAATCAAGTGCAAAATTGATATTTTAACATATCTTAACTACCAATATTTATAAGAGAAACGGCTTACATATAGATAACCCAGAAAAATGGTACAAAGCTTTCATTATTCTCTGCCAGGAAAATTCATTAGCATAGTGCTCTCTATTTGGTAAATAAGAACTACCAAGTTGTGAGAAATCTCATATGTAATACAACTAGAAGCTAAAACTTGAAATGCTTTCTCTTAGAGGGTGAAAGCAGGCATTAATCACAGTTGTTGTTCAGCTCCTTGAAAACAAACTTATTGACAGTAGGTACAACTGCTATATGGGTGTCTGATATATAAATGCACCACCAGGTTCTGCAACAAAGACACATGCCCTATTCCTCACTTCCAAACTTGCCAGCAACTCACAATCCAGGATTGGTGATGAGAACGATTCTAGGACAGTTTAAATTAAACACTCCTTCAAAAATACCAAATCAGGCTTCAATTCCAAATAAGGGGTTTGATTTGTGTCTTGTTTGCTTACAGTAACTCATTCCAAGAATCAGGAACTCCAGGCAGACACCAGTGGCTGCAATCCTGAGAATTCAAGATTTTATTTTCAGCCAATCCTCTACCATACACAGAAGGGTGACCATCTTTTCGAAATTCTGTCAGCTTTGTGATATTCAAGAAAGTTACTGGTGTTTTCATTTGTTTTATTACCTCCTCCACTATTTTCATCTGTACAGGATAATAACCCACTAATGTGTCATCTAAGATAGGCTGGGGCTCACCCACACATCTTCCCCCTGAATTCCATTGTCCACCCCTGTTTCCAACCAACTTAAAGTATTAAGCTACAGCAGACAGACTGCAAGAAAAATATCATTGAAATTTTCTTGGGGCAACTTCATCAGTTGCAAGTTGCACGACACTAACTGTTAAAGCCAATTCCTTTTTAGATTGATGAACTGGTGTATTTAATCAGTATGTGCGGCCCATTAAACCCTGAACCAAATGTGTTTTCAGAGCAATTCCACTAAGATCACTTCATTAACCTGAACTGCCAAATCTGTTTCAGAGCTTGCTAGTGCATCATTACCAAAGTCATCCCTGTATTTCATCGACTGCAAGTCACTGCTACAGCGATATCTTTACCGAGACTGTTGTTTGTTGCAGAATACGTCAGTGTCATGCCAAACCAATTTTAAGACCTCATGCAATGGTCTATTGTCCTCTTGGGGTGTGCCTTACCTGCGTAGTCCCTTCATGAGGGTGGTAAATGTAGTCATATGAGGCCTCTGGGACTGCTATCTTTCATCACTTTAGATAACTTTGACTTATTAAGATTACCAACATTGCAAAGTCCATCCATCAATGTGCTGTACGTAACATCATCAAGGCTCGAAGCATGCTCTGGAATCTCATAAAAGATCTATTAAGCTTTGTCTTGCCTGTTATGCTTACAGAGTCCATCTATTATTCTCCCAGCATAAACCAACCATCTCATTATGCTCCACAAACCCCTTTTAAGCTAGGGAAATCCTCAATAGTGGAATTTAAGCCTTCCAAATTTAACAATATTTTTGTAAGATCTCAAAGCAGGGCCAGAATACTTTCAAGGATCCTTCCCGGAAATGAATAAGTAAGCCTCAAAACTGCTTGAACAGCCCCAAGCCTCCCAAACGATGGGTTTTCTCTTTTTTTTAAACTTCAAAGGTACTTCCAAGTAAATACATGGTCCAAATTTAAACGATGCCATCAACTTATGGTCAAGACCATCAAACCAAAACCAATCCATATAGCAAGGGCTCCAAACAGCCACGTCAAAATATCAAAATTTCAATCCAAATAATGCTCAACCTAAAGGGTCAGCCAACACTATTTAAGCAATCATTTTTTGTTTTAATGGATATGTCAACTCCAATGTATGTTAAAAAATTTGTCTCCAAGAGTCGACCCTAATACACACAGGCCCTTTATGCAAAACTGCTCAAAAAATTCGGCCCAGTCTATTTGATTGCCATGACCGCAGGTTTTAGATGCTACTGCAGACGTTCCAGACGATCATTACAGGCACTCCTTTAACAGTCTGAGAGCATGCTTACTTTTATCAGACGCCAAGGTCGTGGCGGCAGTATTCAAAATGTGGATCCAAACTGCTTGTGCATTACATCAGACTCCTCTACAACCATATCTGAGTACAGCCTGTGTCAAAGTCACCTCACATGTTGAGATCAGGGTACAGCCTTGAAGCCAGTACAATTGTCTACAGGTCTGAAACAGAGTTCTGAAGTATGTTGTGTATACATATGTACATTTAGGCTGAATGCATCACATCAACCATTTCTTCAAATCTATTACATTTTATGCAAATTTCAGGGATGTGTGCACATAGACTAAACCAAATTATCATAATCAGTTTGGGATGTGTGGACATAGTCTAAACCAGCTGTTGAACGTCTGGAGATATTATTGAACCGACCTGCCCTTGCCATAGATAAAATAACTTGTTATTAAAAGAATGGAATGGTCCCATGAAAGCTTGCTGATTGCAGCAAGTGCAAGTTCACAACAGATGGGACACAGAGATAACAGTTGTCTCAGCTACTACAATTTGGACAACAGAAACTAGCCAACCAAGGTGTCTAATTAAAAAATGCGCTGTAACTAAGACATGCTGTGACAATCATCACTACTATTGTATCTTATAATGAGAACAGGTACTGAATAGATATAGAGTCTGGGCATTCAATGAATGAAAAAGAAAATATTATACAGCCTCGAGAGTCAAAAACATAACAAAAAGGAGGCATTCGAACCGAACGAGCCTCAATTCGAATTGGAACCGTCCCCGATCTGTCAAGCGATGTCAGGATTTACTCGGCGATCGGATCCATTGTCAGGGAATGTCAGGATTGCTGCCAGGGGAGGGTGGCCGCGAAGGAGGGTGGCGGAGCTAAAGGAGGGTGGTAGAATGGCCGGCGGCCGGAGCCGGACGATTTTCTGGCCGGTGCCGGAAAACGGGCCATTCTACCGCCTAGGTAGACTACTCCATTCGAATTGGAACCGTCCCCGATTTGTCAAGCGATGTCAGGATTTACTCGGCGATCGGATCCATTGTCAGGGAATGTCAGGATTGCTTCCAGGGGAGGGTGGCCGCGAAAGAGGATGGCGGAGCTAGGGGAGGGTAGTAGAATGGCCGGCGGCCGGAGCCAGACGATTTTCCGGCCGGTGCCGGAAAACGGGCCATTCTACCGCTAGGTAGACTACTCCCATCAAATGTCAATGTAACCAATGTTTTTGGATCAATGGGCCCTCAACCTGCCTATAACCACAACGTTAACAAATACAACCAAACCAGAAGCAAATACTTCGATTATCGTTCACACCGAATATCAATGTAACAAATGTTGTTGGATCATCAGGCCCCCCGACCTGTCTATAACTATAAGCTTGATGAATACCACCAAAACAGAACTAGATACTTCAACTATGGTTCACACCACAACCCAAATCATTTGATGAATATGTGTGCGTCTTTTTATTTGGGAGGAAACCATCGATCTATACAGAGGATCCATGTGAAGGAGCCAACCCAAAATGTTGATTGGTAAAGCCAAGTAACCCACGGATTTAACCAAAGCCGACCATACCATATGTCCATGTTAATGTGATTTGGGGCACGTCATCTACTTTGGACCCTCGTCCTTTATTTTCGATATGACCTCTCCATGTAACCATGCGTTGAGATCGAGTCTTCAGGGGTCCTTAGTCTCCCACATGATGTCATCATGTCATGTGGCATCTCATTAGTGGTGCCACATGTCACTTTTTTTTTGGCATTGCCCCAATCCAAAATCACTATTTGTCCCTTCCACATGGCAGCCTCTAATGGCACCACGTCATCATGTTGACATCAACAATGATGTGTCTTGCCACACTGATTTTTTTGCTATGTCACACCCTCTATATTCTTGCTGTGTTTGAGTTGCCATGTCAATGCCACTATGAATGACGTGTCAACCATGTCATCATGTTTGGCCAATGACATCATGCCAAGTGTTGTAAAAAGATTAGGCCACATGGTGCAATTATGTTGAGTCATGAATATATGTTAAATGTCGTGCAACTATCATCCTCATCCATCATTCATTTTAACCATGCTAATCTTAAATTGTCTTATTGATGAGAAGGTGCACACTATTTAGTGAAATTAATGGTCATGCAAGTTTTGTTAAGATCCATCGTTGACTAGGACAATGAATAGTAGATGCACGTTAAAGATGTGCACTATTTAACCCTTTAATATTTTGGGTTTTGCCATATAGTTTTCCCTTTTAATTTGACCCAACTAATTGTTGGAATATTCAGTAATACTAGTGATCCAGATTTCTGAAGGAACAAATTGAAATATAGATTTAAACAAAAACATAAAGATACAAAGAAACAAAACTTTAATTAATAAACAGGAACTGCTGAAAATTGTTTACATGCAGAAAGAAAACAAACTAGTTGGGGTGATGGTAGTTTATCTCTTTGAAGAGATGTGACCGCTACATGCCTTATAAACTAAGTTACAATGAGGCTTTGATGCCTTTTTATCATGAAGAACCAATGAGAAACCCTAAACATCCAAAAAACTAACCCTAGGAGAAAAAGCGTCAAAAGTTTGTGTGCCCTGTTGAGGTTAGTTAGAACATCAACTTCCTGAGGTCGTAACTTTGGCATATGATCTTTGTTTGGTGTGCATAATAGCCTGCTAGAAATGTTTATCCAATGACAACATATTTCAACTACAACCATCAACTTTTATTTTACCTTTGCTTATTTTCCCAAAAAACGTCGTTTAGGGCCTCAAAACAACTCTAGAAGTTCAAGACTTGAAAAATTGCCAAAAATAGTAAATTGTTGCAATAGGAAATTGTGCTGGAAATTAGGAAATTGAAAGAAAACATTTTTGGGGGTCCAAGTGGAATAGGTGGATGGCCACCAATGTCCACCTGAATCAACTAAGAGGCGGGATGAATCATTATTGCGCACTTTTTAAAAATTTTAATTATAACATGTAAACATTATACAAATAACAACACCATTCAATTACATAACATAAAAAACAGTGCACAAGATATTTTCAAGATGGAAAGCCTTCCAGGAGAAAAACCACCAAACGCTTCTAATATAAGTATTAATGATTACATCACCAAGAAGCTCCAACTTCCAAGATTCTCCAGCAACAATTGGAAGAAGGCTCCAACCCCATGATTTATCAGCTCTAATTAAAAGTATGCTCCAACACCCTAATTTACCAACTCCAACGGAAAGGATGCTCCAACACCTTGATTTACCTGCTCTAACTGGAAGGAGGCTCTAACCCCTTGGTTTTATTAACTCCAATTGAAAGGATGCTCCAACACCCTAAATCCAACTGGAATGATGCTCCAACGAAATGCAAGCTCCAACCTTCCCTAGCACCACCCTTCCACCCTAAAGTGTTATCAGGCTCCAACCTCAAAGAAACTTCAATCTCCACCTTACACCACTCTGCCACCCTGAAGTGTTCTTAGGCTCCAATCTGAAGGAGACTCCAATATCTGCCTTAAACCACCCTACCACCCTGAAGATAGAAGATAAAAGAATAAGATAAATTACACTGAATATGTCGTTCAACGACTACTATCAATAACATTATTGTGCTACCTCTTATCTTTTCATACCACTGTCACTATATTGTTGTCAATACCACTATTGTCATTATTATCAATACTACAAAATCATGTCATTGCTATCTCTTTCCCACATGCATAATCCAATGTATCACATGCCAGTCATGTGCCTAGCCTTAAATTGTCTCAATTTTTGCCTTGAGAAACACAAAATCATACCATCCCTCTTTATTGTCTCAAACCCTACCTACTCTGTTCAACAACATGTAAGTGAACTAACCACGCCACAATCTAATTCAAAACATATACTAGGGATTTTGATCATCAAATATACATCAATAAAGGTTCCATGCCTTCAACAAGTTTTGTCTCTAAGTTTTAATCACTAGGCTTCTTTCAGATCTCAATTTGGACAACCAATGATTTCAAAAATCATACATGAAATTAAATGTTCACACTTGAGCACATCAATGAACTGCCACATTCTGAAAATGTTTTGACCGAATGAAACTCAACATAAGAATGGAGCTCGTAAAAATTTGAATCTTTGACTTTCGTTGGGCTCCATAATTTTGTTTACAATAAAATGCACATCATTTCAATTTGATGTCATTTAGATGGCGTGTGTGCCACTTAAAAACTTGGGCACCATGGCTATTCATGCCACCAGAACATGAGGTAAGCATTTTGTGTGAGTTCCACAACATGATTTAAGCATTTCGCATGAGTTCCAATAGCCAAAACGAAACTACTCAGCATAATGGGCTCCAATCATCAAGATTCAACTTCATTTTATAACCAGACCTGCAACCTCTACTAAAACAACATTCTCTACTACGTTAATCTCTTGTCATTCCATGTTTAGTGCGTTCATAACCCAAGGAATTAGTCATGATGGATTACGACAACCATCGATGACGAATTACCACCATCAAATGAGATCAGAATAATGAAACATGTTTAGTATATACCAGCCAAGCGTAACCAGATCTGAGAACAATTCTCGTTTTATGTTATCATACTTTCAAATTGCATTCGTCATATTTAAAAGAAATAACAATCAATGAACAAAACTCCTTGATCTGTATTTTTCTGATTCTTCGAGAGATTATTGTATACCCTTAAGTACATGAATTATGAACAAATATATAGGTAGTGGTGCTAATGAACCGACGTTATGCTTGCATATTTAGGGACCAAAACAAAGTAAAATGTCCATACAACCACAATTAGAATTAGCGGTCCACTTTGTTTTTCTCTTTATTTTTGTTTATTTAAATAAACAATATTTAACCATTACCATTGACAAAACCCCTAATATATGGCCGACTCAACACTTTCTTTAAAATCATTTTTGTAAGATCCTCTTTTTAAGGGCCAACTTGGTCAACGATTGAAACAACGATGACAAACAAAAAGAATTCATAGATCGACATATTTTCTTAAATTGTAATGCCAAAGAGTTGGACAAAGACATAATCCACTTTGGGGCACCATGACTTGTCTTTGCGGCTTCATTTTTTTTAGAAGTCATGTCTTCTTAATTGTGAGGATTTATGTGGTGTGTTGTCTATGTAGGTTTTAACTCTGTACAGAAATTACCTGCATACGAATTCTAAAACAAAGAAAATAACAATGTGAGAGCATAACACATACCATGGGCTAAAAACTATCGCGTCCAAAACCATGGACCGAAAACCATCGCGTCCAAAATCATGTGCGAAAAACCATCCACAAAACCATAGGTAGGTCTGCCCAACTTAATATAGGGTCCAAAAAAAATTCCCCCGAGGCGTTGCCTTGAACCTCGTAGAGGGGGGCTATCCACCCCCTTCAAACCCCTCAAACAGGGGGGGCTGCTACTCCCCCTGTCACCTCCCTGTTGCACAATCGACACAACGAGGGGGGGGGGGCTCTGCCCCCCCTTTAACCCCTCAGTTAACTACGTAAGCTAGTCGTGGAAAGAATATGACACAACCCAACAGAGTATTGTTGGAATCGGCATGATGAGCTTTATCATATGATGATGGTCTCGCTTGCAATTTTATTGATCTTCTTATTCAAAATCCTCATTAAATGCTACATATCATGACGACAATATAGGGACTTCCATCTTTCTCTTCCTTCTAGGACTTCTTGTCCATTGGAGCTTCCAACTAATGTAATACACTAATGAATATTAAGAGCACTCAAAGATAGGTGTTGGCATCAATTACAACATGATTCAACACTAATATTGATTTTCAATTGGCCATAACTTCTCATCCGAGAGGAGTTTTTCATAGTAAGATATATCGTTGGAAAGTTATTGGCGATTTATATGCAATCATGCAGTTCATATAATCATTTGGATATCATAAATACATCAAAAAAATTAAATAATGTTAAGTACCTTCAACTTCATTAGCCGAGAACCTATACGAAATATGTCAGTCATATTGCTTCGTAGAGAATCTTGCTACTTTCTTGAGCATCATGAGTGATACTACTATCATCTCATACCTCCCATTTGATAATGACATCTTGTTGTCATCAGTGAAAATACCATGTGCAACAACTACTTCTAGAGGAGACTCTTCAAACTAACCACCAAAAGCACGAAAACCACCCACACCATAAAACCTGAAGGTTACAAATACAACATTAGAAAAAGTAAAAAGTAAAAACTTTGAGCAAACCATAGAAGACTAAGTTACTCACAAAAAAAAATTCCATGCCACATCTTCCACTAGATGATAGACGAATTTAAATTATCCTTCTGCATCCTCGACTTCACCACTATTCTCTATCTCAATTCCTTCATTTCGCATCAAATCTAAAGCAATTATTCCAGGAGCAGGATTGAATGCCACATCCATGTTTGGTTGTCCTTCTCGAGTTTCCTTATTAATACTATTAATCATGAAATGTACCTCACACACCTTTGCCTCACAATCAACCATCCAAATACATTGTGCCTTGCATGCATTTCTCCACTTGGGTGGCATACAACCCCCTACATTTAATATTTTGGCTCTCATATCAAAGGCGGGGGGGTGTTCATCTCCCACTTCTGGGCACCCACTGTGGGGGATAAAATACATAAAATTATCATGAAAAAACTTGTGATAATGTCACCATATTATACAAATAGAGTGTAAACAGTGCTTCTAGAATTGTTACAAATAAAAAGCAACAAAGTCACCATTGTTTAAAACAAGTTGATTCTATGAAAAAAACATAGCAATGAATTGTCACTCTACAAAATATAGCAAAAAGGAAACGTTACATCCCTAAAGGAAGACACACTTGTTGATCAATCCAATCTTGAAAGAATATTTTCAAAAATTTATCCATCCTTGAATTTCATCATATACTAAACACCTTAATTAAGTTGTGAGATATCTTTAGAGAGAACACTAACTTTTGCATTGCACTATATGTAGGCATACAAATGAAATGGAGTTAAATGCATATTTGAATCTCATAATATCATTGTAAATGAGACTCCAAGCTCTATTTTTCATCGCACAATTTCCTGTCACCTAGTCAATCACCAGATGGAATCATCGAAACCCTAAAGTTTAGAATCCCTTTTTTCATAAGAGAGTAGTGGTTTCAGTGCAATAATCTTAGCACAATTGTTGGTTCCTCTATCCATACCTACCATTAACCTATAAAAATGAGAATCACTCAAGGAGACCATCCCCACCACCACAAACTAAAGGATTGCCCTCAAACTTATCTATAATAATATTTGTCTCTAAGGCTTAATCTTAGGACAAGACTTGAAACTGTCAAATATGGATTTGCTTTATGCTACACATTGAAATGATTGGATGTGTTTTTCTTGAAAAATGATTTTATTTCATGTAAGGAAAATGCCACATGCTACTGTTAGTGACAAGGCCTTGAATGATGTTAGTTTTGGCTTCAATTTGTAAAAATTTCTCATTTCCCACCCCGGTTTTCAGTTTCACCTTATTTCTCCAAAATAGTTAAATGCCCTTTCCCATATCCATACATTCAACAACTGAAAAATAAATTTTGCTGAAAACACAAATTCTGGAAATTTTACAGAATGTTGGAAAATGGAGAAATAAAAAATCAGCAGGTACAAACAGCCATTCAACACATTTAAACACAGTGATTTTTGGTCAAGGTGACCCTGGAAAAACCCCCTACAACTCTTGGGGAAAACCAGTTCGAAAGCTCCTTCTTATTTCTGGAAAATGCTTTTACAGTGAGAGAAATATTCAGCAAAAAATCAGCAAGCAAACTTTTACAACTTATCTCGTTTTCCATGCCTCACAGCCAACTGGAAAAACTTGCAAACAGCAAAACAGAACAACAATAAATTTTGTACAGCCTCCTCGATTTTTGTGCCCAATTTCAGCCTTAAATGTTGTTGTACGGCCTGTCTAGACAATCGTGCAAGCTGCCATAAATACGTTGTATGAATTTCCTCGATTTCTGTGCAAAAAAAACCAGCGGTACAGCTATAGGGATTTGCCTCGATTTGCATGCCAAGGTACATCCACTTGCTGTACGGATTTCTGCTCCTCGATTTCTATGCACTTGCTGTACGGATTTCTAGAAAATTGTGCCCAAATTCTGCCTTTCACTGTGTGCTAACTCAGCTGTACGGATTTGCTAAAATGCTGCCTTGGAATGTGTGCCAAGCTGCTGTCTCCTTCTCCTCCATGTCCAGAAATCTCCCTTGCTCTCTTACTCTCCTTCTCTCAATCTGCTCATGAAAGAATGAATGACCTTTTCCTCCTTTTCCTCCTTTAATCTAACCCTAAGTGACTTTTGGGGAACCCCTAAATCTAGTGGCTGAAATAGATTGAGATCTAGGGCTGAGATTAAATGCTCATTTAAATCTCACTTTCTATTTTTTTAATTCACCCCACTTTAATAAAGACCCACTTTAGTCATTTATTTCCAAAGTCACTTTTCCTTTCTAATTTTACATTGACTTTATTAAAGTCACTTTAAAATTAGACTTTAGTAACTTTATCACTTAAAGTCACTTTTAAATTAGATTTGACTTTATAAAATTTATAAAGTCACTTTAGGAGAAAAATTAAATTCTTTTTGGACACTTTTCCCTAGGCCAAAGATCAAAGCCCTAGGGAACCACCTGTCCTCCGGTACCGAATCTCAACACTCCCTCTTACCGAGGAAGGTGTTCCTCACCACACCCCCTTTGTCTTTGAAGTGGTCATGCTTGCCCCGTGGTAAGGCTTTGGTAAGAATATCTGCAACTTGCTCATCAGTGGGAATATACTCAAGCTTCACAGCGCCCTTCTAAACACAGTCTCTGATGAAATGATATTTGATCCCGAGATGCTTTGACCTGTCATGAAATACTGGATTCTCCGTGAGTTTAATGCAACTCTGATTATCACAGTAAATCACTGAAGGTCTCAACGACTGACCAAATAAGCCAAACAACAGCTTGCGAAGCCAGATGGCCTCACAACTAGCTAGACTGGCTGCCATATACTCTGCTTTCGCTGAACTCAATGCTACTGACTACTGCTTCCGGTTGAACCATGACACTACTGCTGAACCCAACCCAAAACAACACCTTGAAGTGCTCTTCCTATCAGAAGCACAATTTGCCCAATCAGAATCAGTATAACCTGCCAACCTCACTCCATCCCCCTGCCTGTAGTCCAGACCATAATCCACTGTCCCCTGCAGGTACCGCAAAATGTGTTTTACAGCCACCCAGTGAACCTTCCTAGGCTCACACATAAACTGACTCATCGTGTTGACTGCAAAACAAATATTTGGTCTAGTGTTGACCAAATACATCAAGGAACCAATCAGCTGCCTGTACAATGTGGGATCCACCAACTCAGAATCTGAAGCATGAAGCTTCTTCCAATTGGTGATCATCAATGTCGACATGGGTTTATAATCCTCCATGTGGAATCTTCTAAGGATGTCCACAATATACTTCCCCTGCCCCAGGAAGAAATGCCCCTCCTCCTGCCACACCTCCAAACCCAAAAGTAATGCATCAAGCCAATGTTGTTCATCTCAAACTCTGTCGCAAGATCTCTCTTGCAGTTCTCTATGAGTCTCTCTGTACTTGTAATGACCAAGTCATCCACATACAGCACCAGAATGAGAGGCTCCTTACCTATCACAATATAGTAAAGGTTCGGATCTGCCTCACTCTTTGTGAAACCCATCCCCTGCAAATAAGTATCTATCCTGGAGTACCAAGCTCTGGGAGCTTGCTTCAGGCCATAAAGGGCCTTCTTCAGTCTGCACACATGGGACTCCTTCCCATGCACCTCAAAGCCCTGTGGCTGCTCAATGTACACCTCCTCCTGTATGAAGCCATTGAGAAATGCGGTCTTCACATCCATCTGGTGGATCTTCCAACCCATCTCTGCTGCTATCGATATAATGGAGCGAATTGAAGTATATCGAGCCACGGGAGCGAAGGTCTCCTCATAATCAACTCCCTCTACCTGGGAGAACCCTCTAGCCACAAACCTCGCTTTGAATTTCTCAATGCTGCCATCTGCAGCATGCTTTACCTTGTAAAGCCATCTGGAAGTAACCACGGACTTGCCCTCAGGCCTCGGCACCACCTCCCAAACATCATTCTTCATGATAGAAGAATACTCCTCCTGCATGGCCTCTCTCCAGACCTGCTGGCTAGCTGCCTCCTCATAGCTAGAAGGCTCAGAGTCAAGGATGCTGGTAGCCATTGCCATATAGCTACAAAACCTCTCAGGTGGTCTACTCTCTCTGACCGGCCTCTTAGGCTTAGCAACAGATGTGGCATCTCTCAAGGTGTCCTGAAGCCACTTGGGCTTCCTCTTCCCTGAGCATACTTCTCCCATTGGAGAATGAAACTCCTCCTCATCATCAGGAGCCTGAACTCCTGACTGTCTGTCTGCTGTCCTCCTGCCTGTACCTGAACCTATAGAAGTTGAGGTACCATGTGAATTGTCCATCAGTGGACTCCCTAGTGAACTGCTCTGTGGACTGCTTTGCATCCTACCCGGAGCACCACCCCTCTGGCTCGGCGAGCCACTGCTCATTGACGGACCTGACATCGTCCTAGATGTACCTCCGGATCCTTGCCCACTGGATCCCTGCGACTGACTCAACTGCTGCTGAGGGTCTGGCTGATCCAGATACTCTAACTCCCGTGACCTCCTAAAGGCCCTGTCCTCCTCGAACTTTCACATCCCTCCTGACAACAACTTTCCTCTTGCAGGAATGTAAATCCGAAAGGCCTTTGAGGTCTCACTATAGCCCACAAAGATACCCTTCTCTGCAGCGGGCTCTAGTTTGGTCCTCTTCTCCTTGGGTATGTAGGAGTATGTAATGCACCCAAAGATACGAAGATGACCAATATCAGGCTTCTTCCCAAAAAAAGCCTCCTCCGGATTCATGTGCCCCAAGGCACGATGCGGACTCCCGTTCTGCAAATAAACAGTTGTGTTGCAGGCCTCTGCCCACAAGAGCAATGGCAACCCCTGATCATGTAACATGGCTTTGGCAGCCCCTCCGATGGATCTGTTCTTCCTCTCCGCAACCCCGTTTTGTTGGGGGTTGAAAGGAACAGTGAACTCCCTCCTAATGCCTGCCTCCGCACAATAGTCAACAAACTCTCCAAGGGTGTACTCTCCCCCATTGTCCGACATCATGGACTTGATCATCTGACCTGTATGTGTCTCCACAAGAGCTCTAAACTCCTGAAACCGCTTGAAGACCTCATTCTTGGTCTTCAAGAAATAAATCCAGGTCCTCCTGGAGTGATCATCAATGAATAAAACATAGTACTCATATCCACTCAAGGAAACATGAGACATCCGACCGCTCACATCAGAATGAATCAAATCAAGTATCCCAGTTGCTCTGCTGTCACTGCTGGGAAAAGGGGATTTGGCAAACTTGCCCATAGCACATCCTCTGCAAGTATCAAAGTGATCAGTACTGAAATCTGGCATACCTGTAGTGATCTCCCGCAAGGTCCTCAAGGCTCCATGATACATATTTCCCATCCTGCGGTGCCAAATCTCACACTGCTCAGAACTGCTAGCTCTGCTGTCGGTACTACTACTCAATGCCAAAAGGGGCTGGAATGCAAACCTGTACACCTTTGCATGGCGTACACCTATCACTTTAGCTGACTCAGCTGGAGCGCCCCTGGGATACATCAACACCTGTCCTCCCCTGAACAGTACCTCATATCCTCTGTCCTCCAAAGCTGAGACAGATATGAGGTTCTTCCTCATCCCTGGCACATAAAGAACATCTGACACCTTCAAGGGAGGTTTGGACTCCCTCTAAAATGTCAATGTCCCCACACCGACTGCTCTAACAATTCTGTCATCACTAAGTACTACCTCTATATCAGTGTCACTCTCTGAAAGCTCTGAGAAGTACTCACAGACTCCTGTCATGTGACGTGAAGCCCCACTGCCCACATACCAGATACCCGAAGATGCTCCGCTAATCGAGGGAAAAGCCTGCTCCCTCTGAACCAGTGTGACAGGGGATCCTGCACTAGAGGACTCACACGCAGTGAACCCAAACTCTCGGTCAAGACGATCTACAAAGTCCTCAACCTCTGCTGAAGCTGCCATTCTCTGGTTCTTCTCCTTCTTCTTCTTCTTCTCCAGACACACAACTGCATAGTGTCCTATCTTTTGACAATTCCAACACTTTACCTTGGAATAGTCTTTTTGTTGTTACCCTGTTTACCTTTACCTTTGCCTTTGCCCCCACCATTGCTTGTGGAAGCCTGCTTCTTCCCTTTGCCTTTCTTGTCTCTTGCCAACAGTGCTACATCCTCATCCTGCTCAACTGGCTTGGCTGCCCCAAGCTGACCTTTCCTGATCTCTGTCTGAATGTAATCATCCCAAAACCTCTCCCATGTGGAAAGGGTCTCACGTGCACAAACCCCATCAGCAAAGTTCATCCATGAATGGGGGAGGCCATTCACTGCAATCCGCACCAACTCAGTGGGTGGAATGACCTCTCCAACTACTGCCAACTCATCTCTGTGAGATATCCAGTTGCACTATCATTACCCATCTTAATGGTCTTAAGCTTCTCCTTCAAGACCATTTTCCGGTTCTCATTGGTACTCTGGTAGAGATTGGTCAATGTTGTCCACATCTCATGGGCATTTCTCTTTCCTCTCACATGAAGAATGCAATGGTCTTTGACTCCGTCTAGATCAGTCTCTTACCCTTGTTGTTCTTTTTATTATAAGCAGTCAACTGAGTAGCATCAGTAGGCACAACAACAGGGTTCTGTGTGGTATGCACCATAATGTCCCAGACTTTTGCCTCCTCAAAGATACTCTGCATTCTTTCCTTCCAAACACTGTAATCGGTATGCCCATCCAACCTATCCTCCACCCTCAATCCCAATGACATCCTGTTGTCTTAAAACTGAAAAATAGCACTGTTGTAGTAAAGATAAAACTGTTGTTTGTGAAAAATCAGCTTGCTAGAATTTTCTGAGTGAAAAATCAGCAGGCTGTAATTTTCCTCCTTGCTGTCCCAAACTGCACTTCAGCACTCAAACTCTGATACCATGTAAAAATTTCTCATTTCCCACCCCGATTTTTAGTTTCACCTTATTTCTCCAAAACAGTTAAATGCCCTTTCTCATATCCATACATTCAACAACTGGAAAATAAATTTTGCTGAAAACACATTCTAGAAATATTACAGAACGCTGAAAAATGCAGAAACAAATATCAGCACATACAAACAGCCATTCAACACATTTAAACACAGTGATTTTTGGTCAAGATGACCCTAGAAAAACCCCCTACAACTCTTGGGGAAAATCAGTTCGAAAGCTCCTTATTTCAGGAAAATGCTTTTTACAGTGAGAAAAATATTCAGCAAAAAAATCAGCGAGCAAACTTTTACAACTTATCTCGTTTTCCAAGCCTCACAGCCAACTGGAAAAACTTGCAAACAACAAAACAAAACAGCAATAAATGTTGTACAGCTTCCTCGATTTTTGTGCCCAAATTTCAGCCTTAAATGTTGTTGTACGAACTACCTAGAAAAGCGTGCAAGCTGCCATAAATGTTGTTGTACGGCTTTCCTCGATTTCTGTGCAGAAAAACAGCAGTACAGCTATATGGATTTTTGCCTAGAAAAGCGTGCCAAGGTACAGCGACTTGCTGTACGGCCTCCCTTGAAAAAAATGTGCCGGCAAACTTCAGATTTTCTACTCCTCGATTTCTGTGCTAACTTGCTATACGGCCTCCTTGGAATCTGAACCAAAACTGTTGTACGGCCTTTCTAGAAAATCGTGCCCAAAATCTGCCTTTCACTGTGTGCTAACTCAGCTATATGGACTTGTTGAAACGCTACCTTGAAATGTGTGCCAAGCTGCTGCCTCCTCCTCACTGTCCAGAAATCTCCCTTGCTCTCTTGCTCTCAAAATGCTCATGAAAGAATAATTTGACATTTTCCTCATTTCCCTCTTTTAATCTAACCCTAAGTGACTTTTGGGGAATCTCTAAATCCAATGGCTGAAATAGATTGAGATCTAGGGCTGAGATTAAATGCTCATTTAAATCTCACTTTCTATTTTTTTTTCACCCCACTTTAATAAAGACCCACTTAGTCATTTATGTCCAAAGTCACTTTTCCTTTCTAATTTTACATTGACTTTATTAAAGTCATTTTAAAATTAGACTTTAGTAACTTTATCACTTAAAGTCACTTTTAAATTAGATTTGACTTTATAAAAATTATAAAGTCACTTTAGGAGAAAAATTAAATTCTTTTGGACACTTTTCCCTAGGCCAAAGATCAAAGCCTAAGGGAACCACCTGTCCTTTGGTACCAAATTTCAACACACCATGTTCTGAAGATTATTTCAGAGTACGAACTTTGTTCTTAACATTGGTATTAACGTTGTTCGATCCTCTGGCTGCTCAATCGCTACACAAAGCCAATTTGATTCGGCCTTTGGCCATCAACCTATCAACTTTGTTGTTGTCGTGATTCAAGCGTTTCGCTATATAGTTTTGGAGATTCTCCATTTACTCATTATGTCTTTGGCCATTTTAAAAAAAATATGGCCCTTGGCCATTAACAAAAAGAAAGTCGTCAAAATACAAAAAGAAAAAGAGGAGTATATATGTAAAAAAAAGGAAAGAAAGAAAAGTTTACACTATATATATATATATATATATATTATATATATATATTATATATATATATTATAAGGAGAGAAACAAAGAAATAATAATAATAATAAAAAAAACATTACTAGGAAAAAAAATTAAAATAAAAAAAATCGAAAAAGGCACAGCGAATTTTAGTGGCCACTATGACACTCTGCCGCTGGCCAGTCAGCGGACCGACAATGATGAGCCACTGTCAAGTAGACAACGTCTGGGACTGCACGAATCTGCCAATTTACAGTGATCGCTGCCCCATTCACGTTGTTGTTGCACATCCCGATTGCCGATCAAACACATTGCCGCCGATTAGACGAGGCTATTGTACGCTTCCACAGCCAAGCAAAAGCCACGCACTCTTAAACGTATGTTGCCATACTCACCACATGCTAGCTGTCGATGTACCTAACTATCTCTGGAATTGTGTAACACTTAAATTCGAGCTTCTAAATTCAGACTTCTATGTAGAGAAGAATCAATTTCAAAAAAACATACATCCATAACTCGATTTGTGAACACGAAATGTCACAACCTTTAGAAGGTGTGGCTATACATTAACGATTTATCAAGTCATCATTATTCATAAGGATATATTATAAAAAAGTCATACTATGTAAAGCAATTTGAAGAATATTCATTATATATACAAGGTGAAATGGTATAAAGCTAAAAGGAAAAAATGATAATAAATATTAATATTTTAAAAAGTCAAATATTAATTTAAAAGGTGATATATTATAAAACTTGAAAAAGGGATTATTAAGTATCAATGTTGAGTAAGATACTTATTATAAGGTACTTTTATAAGCTCACTCCGAAAAAGAAAAAAAATGGAAACCAACAGTGGAAGATTTTTAGAAACTATATTTAACTGCGTTCCATTGCTATTTAAAATTAAGGGGACTCTTGTAGGGAAAAATATCATCATTTCTATCTCACCAGTGGAAGGTAAAAATTATATAAACCCTAAAATCACAAACCAATTAGTGATTCCCGTGTCAAATATAATTGAAAAATTGCACTGTTTTAACCAAAAACAATGACATAACCGATTTACAGTTAAACATTGGGGATTATACATTTATATCACAGTTCTTAGTTCAATCTCTGTGGAGCAATCGAAGTGACATTATTTTGGGGTCACCCTGGATGGAAACTCTTGGGTCTTTTATCCTAAATACGAAAAAAGAAGTGTTTGACATTTTCATACAAAAAGAAAAAAATAATACTATGTTACATTGAAGCCAAATTTAGTAACACCATAAGACGCACAAGATATTTCAAAAGTAATTTTTCAAGAAGGTAAAAATGTAGTATAAAATATGCAAAGGAAAGTTGACAAAATCACTATTGACAAAAATGAAGAAGTTTCTTGGTTTAAAGACCATAGTGAAAAATTATTAACACAAATTAAGAAACTTAAAAAGGACAATAAGCCATTGGAAAACAAGGTACAACAACTTATCGAGAAGGAAGTGTCGAAATCTTCAAATGTAGAAATTCAAGTTGAAGAAAAAGGAACGAATATCAGTCTAGTCAATATCAAAACTCAACAAGATGGAAAACCAGTTGAAGAAAAAACATACTCAGATGTTGTAGTTCAGACGACGAAAATTTTAGGTAAAAATTCTGTAACCAACTCAACAACATTAGTTCCTGAAGTAAATTTGAAATTGCCACACACTTGATAAGCGAAATTCAAACCAAAAGAACTCTTTATCGACATTTGAATCATAAGAGTAGACAACTAAATCAATCTACGTATCCGTATCAATCTGAACATAAACAACAAACTTTTGTTCCGAAGAACGCTGAAGTTTGCACAATTCAGTGCGATGAAAACAATTCATTACAAATTTCCAGTAATTGAAAGATTCCACAAAAGATTGATTAAGGATGATCAGATTCCTTCTCCGTGTGAAAATTTTATTTGTCACTTAGAGTATCATGTTGAAATATGTAACTAGGTTTGGTCTTCATAAATATGAAATGTACTCTTGATTCTTGTATATTGTGAAAAGAAAGAAAAAATATTATTGTTATTTTTTGTAGCATGGGTTTCATGCTCAAGGTTATTTAATTAGAGCTCATGCACCCATTGAGTGCTTCTAGGGTGTGTTATAGAGTCAAGAAGTAAATATAGTTATTATCATATGAAGAAGACCCCATTGGGCATTTTGTAACATGACAAAATAATTATTTTTGTATTTAAAGTATCAAAATACCCCTCCAAGACCAAGTTGGCATGGTAGCTAAGAAGTCGGCTTCATTAGGGCATGTCGTCCTCCTTGAAAGCCTATATGTAGGACAGAACTCGACCTCCTATGGACACTCACTCATTCCTCATCATGCAAGCGAAGAAGAGGTAGAAGAAAGGAAAGCAAAGAAGGATAGAAGGAAGAAGGATAGAAGGAAGAAGGACGAAGTTTGTGTGTTAATTTGCTCTCTCTCTCTCGCACACATGAGAAGATAAGGCTAGGGTTTTGCAACTACAAGGTCGAAGTTGTCAAGTTGTAGAAAGAAGGTCGAAGAAAAGACTTTTAGGTCACCTACTAGCCCTAGAAGGAGAAGTAACCCAAGTGAGTAGCAAGGAAGCCTTGGAAGTCCTAATTTCCCTCACACGTGTCAAAGCAACAACTGTTGCAAGGCCCAAAAATTTCACACTTGCGGTGGAGGCAAAAATTCTATAGCTGGGGGACAAAATTGCGCAGCTGGAGGAGATTTGATTGGGTTTGACTTGGATAGAAGAAGTGCATCATCAAGAAGGTCTGACTTGGTCTTGGAAGGGTATTCCTCTTGGTCTAGAGGTCTTGGAATTCGTCATTTGAAGAATCTATAAGAAGAGAAGAGATTTGTGGGTTTTCCTCTCAAGAGGAGTTGGCATTGACTTGCAGCCTACATCCTGTGTTCTTGTGTACTGTTGATCTTGATGTTTTTGGTAGTTGTTTGTTGATAAGAACAACATAATAATAAGTGAAGAAGCTAATAGTCAATAAAAAATAAAAATACATCACAGGCAGTTATCAAGTATGAGAGAAATCATCTTAATTATATCCCTATCGATTTCTCAACATGGTATCGGAGCTAAGGTTGACAAAGGGCATGATGAAGATCATTACATCTTTGAAGAAGTCATTGAAGCAATTTTCTATGATGGCAAGTCATCTCAAACAAGACATCAAAGCATTTTGGAATCTACTAAGAATCATATGACCAAGACGTCTACTACAAAAGACAAAGGGTTATTCTCAACACTTATAGGTATGTTTGAAGATGATAATATATGGGTCACTGACAGTGGAGCATCCAGACATATGACAGGTGAGCACAAACAATGAAAGACCCTATCAAGAGGAAAAATCTTAATACTCTGTTGAACTTGGAGACAAGAAGAGCTATCTTGTAAGAGGAATTGGATCTACATCGCTGGAGATGGAAAATGGAGGAAACATACATGTCAACAACATTCTATTTGTACAGGGTTTGCAAAAGAATTTGCTTTCTATTTCATGTCTAGAAGATAAGGGAGATAAAGTTGCTTTTATAGATGGAAAAGTTATGGTATGGGATAAAGGCTCTAGCATCAACAATGCAAAAATCATTGGGGTTCGTGAAGGAAGACTCTACAGGTTACTTACACCTCTCTCTCAAGCCTTGGTTCACATTGGAGTTAGCCCATATGAGCTTTGGCATAGAAGGTTTGGGCACACTCACTACAAAATCTTACCAACTCTAAAGACAATGGTGAATGGCATCCCTGAACTTAAGTAGGATCATGAAGGAGTTTGCAAGGGATGTGCATTAGGTAAAAATGTTAAGAAACCGTTTGGAAGCAGTGCTTCAAGATCAAAAGAAATCCTAGATCTCATTCACTCTGATGTTTGTTTTCCTTTGTCTACAAAGTCTCTTGGAGATCATATATACTATGTAACTTTCATTGATGGCCACTCAAGGAAAACTTGGATCTATTTGCTAAAGTCTAAGGATGAAGTATTCGAAAAATTTCAAAAATTCAAAGTGGAAATAGAAAATCTTACAGAAAGAAGGATAAAAGTATTGAGCTTTGACAATGGAGAAGAATACACATCTAAGCAACTCATAGCTTTCTGTAAGGAGGTTGGAATTATGAGAGAGCTAATAGTTTCATATAATCCAGAGCAAAATGGAATAGCAGAACAAAAGAATCGCTCAATTAAAGAAAGTGTTAGAGCTATGTTACACGATCAAGACTTACCTCAATTTCTGTGGGGTGAAATCTAAAACAACTGTCTGCATTCAAAATCAAAGTCCTCATAGATCACTTGACATGTTTAAGAAGCATTCACTCGAAAGAAACCATGTGTAGACCATCTTCGAATATTTGGTTATCTTGTTTACATTCACATTCCAAAAGACAAAAGAAAGAAGTTGGATCCTACAAGCATCAAAGGCATATTTGTTGGCTATAGTGACACTTCAAAGGCATATAGGATCTACATAAAAGAAGGGCACCAAATTGAAGTAAGCCGAGATGTGATCTTCGAGGAAAGTGTTGCATATAAGAAATCTAAAGATCTCCTGATTGATTTTGATGATGAAGAACTACTGAGATTTAAAGAATGTTCTAGGGAGGAATAGGATTCTAATCATGAAGAAGAAGGTCCCAATGAAGCTATGCAACAAGTCATCATTCCTGAAAATAGAAAGAGACCTAATTGGTTAAGCTCTACTCTTCAAGATGTAGAAGGACTTGCAACAACTAAGGGTACATTCAGGGTAAACAAGAAGCCTAAAAGATATTAAGGTGTTAATTTTTCATCAATTTGTTCTATGCTACAACTATCTCTTTAACAATATCCAATAACATCCAAATTAACAATTTTACTTCTTCAATTATCCAATTGCAGTAGAACAATAGTAGATAGAACAATTAAACAAATGCCCAATGGAAGACAACTAAGAGACAAGAGACACAATATTGGGTTAATGACTAGGGAAAAACCCCACTAGGGGGGAAACCCTTGCAAATCTTCTTCTTTTAGATTGTCTTCAAATGTTTCGCAGAGAGAGTACATCATGCAAGAGTCAAAGTCAAACTTTGACTAGCCAATATCCAATCTCAATATCCAATATCAAAACAACTATCCAAACCAGAGACAGAGTTAAAGTCAACAATGGTCAAATCTGGTCTTCCTGTAATCTGCCCAAGTCAATAGCAGTCAACAATAGTGCAATCAACTCTAACTAGTTTGCAGTCAACGGTCAACATAGTCCTTTAGCATCTGGGTGAGCGTTAGTAATCTCGGCCTCAAATGCTGGTCAAAACCAACCCAAAACAATCTTCAAAACCTTTGTCAAACTCAGTGAAAAGACAAAGAAAGTCTACTGTCACAGTCAGCGAATTTCCGCAGTCAAACCAGAAAGTCAACACCAGTCAAACTGCTCAAAATTCCTTGTTTTGTGTGTCCTCCAATGCGGCCTAGGAAAAATTGAACCTTTTCACCCAAAAATGTAGTCAAATGAGGTCAACTTCACCCTGGTCAATGCTTGTCAACACCTTGTAATAGTCCTGTAACTGTCTTGCCACTCGGCCTGATCAGAAGTGTCTTCTGTCCTTCACATGTGTGAGAGGAGTCCTTCCAAATCTGAGTTGTACGAACCAATAGGAAGAAGAGAGAGAAGATATGTTGTGTGATGATGAAGTGCTAAATGAGGGTGGAGGTCTCTTGTCTTTATATGAATCAATGAGGGTGAAAAGACATGTCAATGGGGCTTCATAAGCCTACTAGATGTTGAAGCCAACCTTGACAATTTGCACTATGTGGGCTTTAATTCAAAAACACACTTCTCCTTGTCCGATTTGAGTGATCTTTAGGTAGGGATCACACTCTATCCCAAGCTCCTCAACCCATTGGTCAGATGGGGAGAGTTATCCCACAGAGTGGGCAAGACGCTAATTGGGGCATACTT
The DNA here is from genome assembly GCA_000404065.3 of Pinus taeda. NCBI lineage: Eukaryota > Viridiplantae > Streptophyta > Pinopsida > Pinales > Pinaceae > Pinus > Pinus taeda. The sequence continues at coordinate 326,338 of APFE030997730.1, read as the reverse complement.
TGACTAGGGGAATTCCCATGTCTCAACATACTATCAGTCAGAGGTCTCTCATCCCCAGGAGCCCATAACTCCATTTTAAGCCCTGGGAGCTCAACCAGGGGGGAAGAGCACTGCTTAGTGTTCTTGATCAGTGCGGACCCTTATTTGAAAGGGTCATTTCAACCAGTCCAAGCTGCTCTCTGAAGACCAAGAACTTCCCTTTCGACAAAGCCTTGGTGAGGATATCAACTATCTGCTCATCTGTCGAAATGTGGAGTCTCGCAGCTCCTCTCTGCACCATATCTTGGATGAAATGATATCTGATCTCTATATATGCTTGGACTTGTCGTGGAAAACAAGATTCTTTGACGAACAAATCCCACTCTTGTTGTCGCAATAGATAATTGTCTTGTCCAAAACTTGCTCAAATAGCTCTCCAAAGATCTTTCTTGACCAAACTGTTTCACAACTCATAAGGCTAGCTGCAATATACTCGGCCTCAATAGTGCTAAGGACTACGAATTTCTGTTTCCTGTTCATCCATGATATCATGGCAAATTCCATGCTAAAAGATCTGGAAGTATTCTTCCTGTCGATAACATTGCCAGCCCAATCTGCATTTGTATATCCATGTAGTCTAACGTCTCTAGTAGCATATCTTAGGAGTTAATCCAAGGTTAATAATCCCATGTAGATATCTCAATACATGCTTGGTAGCGACCCAATGTACATGGTGAGGCTCGGTCATAAACTAGCTCAAGGTGTTAATTGCAAAACATATGTCGGGGCGAGTATTCACGAGAAAAATTAGAGCACCAACCTATTGTCTATACTCAGAAGGGTTTGCTAGGTCCGGTCCAGTAGCTACTCCACACAACTTCTTGAAATTCATCTCCATAGGTGTAGGCAAGGACTTGCACTCAACCATGCCAAATCTCTCTAGAAGTTTCACAACATATTTCCTTGTGAAAAGAAAATCTTGCCCGACTTTTGTCATACTTCTAGTTCCATGAAATAGTGCATCAAACCAAGGTCTTTCATCCCGACTTTGGAAACCAACCTCCTCTTACATTCTCGAATGAGAGGGTTTGCACCTGTCATGAATAAGTCATCGACATATAATACCAAAATGAGAGGCATACCTTGGATTGTTTTGAAGTACAAGTTTGGATCAACATTGCTCCTTGTGAATGTTAGTTTTTGTAGCATTGAATGTGTTCTAGCCTTGGAATTTTGTGGAGAGGCTAGAATACATGAGATATCCAAAACCCAGAAATTGTTTATGGAAATTCTGCCTAGAAATGAATTAATTATATTATTAATCAATTTTTAAATATTTCCTAAGTTTAAACTTAGGGAATATGACGAATTCATTAGAATTAATTAAGTCAAAGTGTGAATGTTCTGGAAACTCACACGAATCGACTTCAAGTTAATCCTAGCCATCAATTAAGATCTAAACTTGGCCTTTGAAGTCTCAACAGAGGATTATAAGAAGTCGATGGGGCTTGGAGAAATCACTTGGAGAGTTCGATTTCCAGAGTAGCAGCGACCAATTGTTGGAGAGAGAGCTAGTGAGATCAAAGCAATGAGAGAGCAGTAGGGACAATGAAGTCGGAGGAAGGATTCCAGATCCGGTGAGTGCATTTGCAGATAGGTAGAGGAGCCACAGTGAGGCTGACACAATGCAGTAGACTTTAGAAGGCAATTTCGTATCTGCTGGGGAAAGCCGAGTTTCAGTGCCAGAAGCTAGACAGAGGTTCCAGAGGCCAGGAGAGACATTTTCCTAGACATCACTTGACCATACGGCTTGAGTGGAAGTTGGTTCGAGTAGAGTGCAAAAGTGATTGCGCTAGGGTGATGCAGTAGCTTCGCAAAGTCAGTTTAGACGACTCAACTTGAGCTGAGTTCAGAGCCCAGATTTGCTTGTGGAGTGAGGAAATCTCCTCACTAGATTTTTCTTGCCAATTTTTCTCTGTAGGATTGCCAGTTACGGCATCCAGTTGTACTCAGATTATTTCACTACTGCTTAATAATAAAACTCTTAGCTATTGCACCGGTTTTCCCAAGTTGGGTTTTTCTGGGGACATTGTTCCAAAAATAACTGTGCCATTTTATGTGTGTGTGTGCTAGTATTTCTTCCAACGTTGATTTCTTCCGCGGTTTATTTGTCTAGGTTGCAGTGTGATTGATTCAATATTTTCTCTAGCAAACAGTAAATAAATTGTTCAAATTAATCTAATAATTAGGAGAATTATTTCCAGTTGTTGCATTAGGATTCAAGTTTCCAAATTCTCACAGTGAATCCCAACTTTATCAAGTAACTGTTGATACAAACATACCAAGCACGGGAGGCTTGCTTCAATCCATAGAGATCTTTCTTCAATCGGCGTACATGGGTCTTCCTGTCATGAACTTCAAATCTTGGGGGTTGTTCAATGTACACTTCTTGCAACAAACTTGTAAGAAAGCGATCTTCACATCCATTTGATGGAGAGTCCATCCATGACTTGCAACAAGGGCTAGTATTGAACGAATGGTTGTATATCAGGCCACAAGAGCAAATATATCATAGTAATCTTCTCCTTCTTTTTGAGAGAGTCCATAAGCTACGAACCTTGCCTTGTATTTTTCGATGCTTCCATCAGCCTCATGCTTGATCTTGTAGAGCCATTTGGAGGTTACCACAGATCTTCTCTTTGGTCTCCGCACAATATCCCTACGTCATTTTTCATAATAGACTCATATTCTTCGGGCATTGCATCCTTCCAGACTTGTTCCTTCACAGCTTCTTCAAAGATACTAAGTGTAGCTTGAATCATATTGCTCATAGCTACAACATATGCTTGGTACTTGCATGGCTTCTGGCTTTCCCTGAAAGTTCCATGAGCAACAACATGTTTTTTGGCATCTTGTAGTGTGTCTTTGAGCAATAGGTATTTTCTGGGTAGGAGGATCACTTGGAGGAGGATCCAAGGGGTCCATAGGCTCCATGGGATCATCAATGATGTCCTTCTTGGATTCAAGTACAAAATGACCTTCTAGAATATCCACAGCATCACTCCTGTCTTTAGGAGGAGGTAGAGGGAGGTCCCTTGCTTTTCTAAGAGCAACATCTTCATTGAATGTTACATACCTCTTAACTTCAACCTTCCTTTGACAAAAAATATATATTCTAAATGCTTTAGAATCTTCACTATATCCAACAAATGTACCTTTCCTTCTTGTAGCTTCGAGCTTGTTTCTTTTGTCCTTCGACACATGAAGATATACAGGGTAGCCAAAAATACGGTTATGACCAACATCGGGCTTGACACTTGAGAATATTTCCTCGGTAGTCTTGTTGTCCAAAGCTTGATGAGGCAACCTGTTTTGAACATATATCAGAATGAATGAGATGAAGGATGTCTTCCATCTTGTTTTTGCTAGAGGGGAATGGTTCCCTTGTCTTCTTTCCACTAGCACACCCAAGGCATACTCCATCATGTTGAGCTTGAATATCGGGAATCCCAGAGACCAACTTCTTCAATTTTGGAAGAGCATCATAATGTAGATGGGCCAGCCTTCGATGCCACAACTCACTTTGAAGATTTGTATTATGGACCATAGCTAGACGAGGTATTCCAATGACTCTATAAAGTCCTTCAAACCTAGATCTCATTGTGAAGGCATTTCTCATGTAGGATTCAACAGGCCAAGTAAGTAATTTTCCTTTAATGAGTGCAACCCTCATTCCTTTATCCTCCAAAGCAAACATCGAAACCAAATTCTTCTTTAATCCCGACACATATAATATATCATGAAGCAAGATAGATTCCCCAGAGTTCAAATGAAATTTGACAAAACCAAAGTCCTTTACAGGATGAGTGGTATTGTCACCAAGAATAATGTTCAAATTGGTCTCCCTCTCTACCAAATTAGAGAGAATCTCCTTATATATAGAGAAGTGATGAGAGGCCCCACTATCAACCAGCCAACTATCCCAAGAATTCAGAGGAGATGAACTAGATAATGCGGAAATAAGAATATATTTAGACTGATTAGTAGCATTGCCTTCATACCTGGAGTTCCTTGACCTCTTTGGAGGATGATAGCTATCTTCATGATCATTGTGGGAATCTCTTCTTCTTCCATTCCTCCTTCTATCGTCTCTTCTTTCATATGACCCACTGTTGTTGAAGCCACAATTATTGTTGAAGGACCTTGAAGAGTTTCTTCTTGGAGCATCTCTCTTTTCGGGACAATCTCGAGCATAATGACCCTTTCGATGAGAATTGTAACACTCAACATCTCTATCTCGCCTTCTTGAATCCTTGGAATCTCGATTAGATTGAGGAGGTCTTCTTGATTTAGATGACTTTCCCTTTCCTTTCTTTGCATTCTTTTTGTTTCCTTGAGCAATGTAGGCAGTGGGCTCTCCTTCATTTGATCTTTGAATTCTTCCTCTAGATATCATCCTTGATTCTTCTTGAGTGAGCTTTCCACCAAGCTCATCAAATGATGGGAAGTTATTATTGTTGCTTATAGCAGTAATGAAGGTTTCCCAAATGGGTGGGAGACCTCTAAGAGTTACAATCACCAATTCCTTGTCAGGTGTGGTTTCCTCAATTGTTTGCAATTGATCTCTAAGACGAGATATTCTCATAATGTGTGATTGCACAAATTCTCCTTTGTTCATCTTCATGTCTTTGAGTTGATCTTTCAAAGAGATGATTTCATTCAAATAGTTGACTTCATATCTTCCAACTATCTTATCATACATGTCCTTAGACCTTCTCAAATTTACCACATATGCAAGTTGATTATCTTGTAAACCATAAACTATAATTTGCTTTGCTTTTAACTCACCTTTCTTATGCTTGTTTTTGAGAGCAGTGAAAGCATATTTTGGAGGCTCAGGTACTCTTCCTTGAATGAAGTCCAAAACATCATTGTTGTCAGCTATGATTTCCAACTTGACTTTCCATGCAACAAAGTAAGTTGAGTCACCCAACTTTTTATGCTCCTTGAAGAAAGAGGAAGACATTTTTACCAAAAGATTTTTCCCTTTTTCGATCAGCTGCTAGAAAATGGATGCTCTTGCTCTATGTCTCTCGGGCTTGTCTTTACCTTAGCTCTGAAACCATGTTAATTTTTTATCAATTTTTTCTATGCTGCAACTATCATTTCAGCAATATCCAATAGCATCCAAATTAACAATTTTGCTTCTTCAATTATCCAATGATAGTAGAGCAATAGTAGATAGAACAATTAAACAAATGCACAATGGAAGACTACCAAGAAACAAGAGACACAATATTTGGTCAATGACCAAGGAAAAACCCCACTAGGGGGAAAACCCTTGCAAATTTTCTTCTATTAGATTGTCTTCAAATGTTTAGTAGAGAGAGTCAAAGTCAAACTTTGACTAGCCAATATTCAATGTCAATATCCAATATCAAAACAACTATCCAAACTAGAGACAGAGATGAAGTCAACAATGGTAAAATTTGATCTTCTTGTAATCTGCCCAAGCTAATAGTAGTGAACAACAATGTAGTCAACCCTAACCTGTTTGTAGTCAACGGTCAACATAATTCTTTAGGAGCTCGGTCAACTTCAGTCAAACTTGATCTCAAATGCTAGTCAAAATTAGCCCAAAACAATCTTCAAAACCTTAGTCAGACTCGGTCAAAAGAGAGAGTCCGTGGTTACAGTCTACAATTTTCTACGGTGAAACAAGAAAGTCAACACCAGTCAAACTGCTCAGAATTCCTCATTTTGTGTGTCCTCCAATGCAACCTAGAAAAATCGAACCTTTCCACCCAAAAACGCAGTCAAATGAGGTCAACTTCACCCTGGTCAACATTGGTCAACGACTTGCAACTCGGCCCAATCAGAAGTGTCTTTTGTGCTTCACACGTGTGAGAGGAGTCCTTCCAAATCTGAGCTGTACAAACAAATAGGAAGAAGAGAGAGAAGGTATGTTGTGTGATGATGAAGCACCAAATGAGGGTGAAGGTCTCTTGTATTTATATGAATCGATGAGGGTGAAAAGACATGTCGATTGGGCTTCGTGAGCCTACATGATGTTGAAGTCGACCTTGACAATTTGCACATGTGTGGGCTTTAATTCAAAAACACACTTCTCCTTTTCTGATTTGAGTGATCTTTAGGTCGATTTTGGTCCTCTCAAAAAGAGGAATTCAATGCAATAATAATCTTCATCAAATGATTTGTCCAAAGTGGAATTTGACCCTAGTTGCATAATTTAACAATATGCAACCTATATGACAAAGTTGATTAAAGCAAAACCATCCACCTTTGAAGAAGTTGTTAATCATCGTGAATGGAAAGATGCTATGAATGAAGATGAAGAATATCAATGAATAAGGAAGAATGGAGTTTGGTAAATTGTTCCTAGGCCGAAAGACAAATCTGTAGTGACTTCCAAGTGGCTCTACAAGATTAATCATGCATTAGATGGAAGTATTGATAAATATAAAGCAAGGTTTGTGGCTAGGGGTTTCTCCCAACAAGAAGGCATCGATTATGATGAGACATTTACACCTACAACTAGATACACAACTATACGATTGTTGGTCTCATTGGCAACATCTATGGGATGGAACATCCATCAAATGGATGTCAAGACAATATTCCTGAATGGTACTATTGATGAAGAAGTCTATATTGAACAACGCTTGGGATTTGAAGCAAAGGATGGAGAGACACATGTTTGCAGGTTGAAGAAGACACTTTATGGCCTTGAGCAAGCTCCAAGGGCTTGGTATGCAAGGATGGACACATATCTACAAAGATTGGGCTTCTCAAAAAGTTTTGTTGATCCGAATCTCTATATCAAAGTGGTGAAGGATGAGCCCGTAATCATTCTTCTATATGTGGATGATCTTCTCATTATAGGCGTGGAAGGTCATATTCAAGAGTGCAAAAAGCAATTGGCGGAAGAATTCGATATGAAGGATCTACGCCTGAAGCACTATTACTTGGGGTTGGAAGTTTGGCAAAGACCTAGTAAGATATATCTAGGTTAGGGAAAATATGCGATTAAGATGCTGTAGAGGTTTGGCATGATGGATTGCAAACATATGTCTGTTGAGAAATCTATAGGGCAATGATTATAGTGATTTCTCTTTACTTGATAACTGCTTGTGATGTCTTTTTACTTATTAGCTTTGTTACTTATTATTATTTTGTGTATCATCAAATAGCTACCAAAAACAAGAAGAACAAGAACACAGAATATAGGCTGCAAGCCAGGGCCAAAACCTCTCCACTTGAGAGTAAAATCCACAAATCTTTTCTCTTCCTCATAGATTCTTCAATTGATGAATTCCAAGACCTTAACACTAACTTTAGAACCCTCCAGTACCAAGACCAACCTCCCCGGATAATGTGCTATCCTTGATCCAGTCAAACCCAATCAAATCTCTTCTAGTAGTACTTCTTTGACGTCGAGCGGCAAAATTTCGGTCTCCACTGTAGATCTGAAATTTCGCCTGTTGCCACACGTGTGAGCTTCGATCTGCCTCTTGAGCCCTCCTTTGACCTTCGCTTGCCTTTCCCTCACTTCTGGAGCTTGAGGATTACCCTTGGTGATCTCTGCTTGACCTGCTTGCCTTCTTTTCTATAAGATCGAACTTGTAGATAGAAACCCTAGATCTGTTGCAGAAACCCAAACGAAGATCTTCTTCGTCCTCATCCTTCTTCACTGCCTTCTTCTTCGCTAGAATGAGAGATGAGTGAATGTGTCTCAAGGAGGACGAGTTCCCTCCTATATATTGGCTCTTCAAGGTGGACGTGGCTCTTCCTTTTAGGCCGACTTGCCCGCTACAAGGTCAACTTGATCTTGGAGGGCATCTGGACAATTTTTAAGACAAAAATAATTTTCTTTACAAGTTACAATGTGCTCAATGGGGTCTTCAACTTATGACAATGACTCTTTTGACTTCTTGACCTAGAACAAAACCTAGAAACACTCAATGGGTGCCTGACCTATAAAATAAAAGACTTTGAGCATGAAATCCATGCTCCAAAAATAATAATAATAATTTTCTTTCATTTTACACTTTAGAAGAATCAAAAGTGCATTTCAACTTTATGAAGACTGAACCTAGTTACACATTTTTCAACACTCCCTCTTAACTAGGGAGGCATTCATATATGGTACATGGACATTCGCAATTTGAAGTGATTTCATAAGAACAGTCAGATTAGTAACCCATCTGTTTTAGCATCATACCAACGAACATTGTCACATAGCATGGCCTTGACTAACAACTCTATCTCTCCACAAGATTAGAGCACAATGCTGGCGAGGCCAATAATTTATAAACACCATTATCATTGTCTCTCAAGGTACATACCCCACCCGGGTGTTCACAAAGTATAACATTCTTTGGACTATTCTTATCTTGGATAGCCAATGCTCAAAGAATATCGGTCCACGACTACTCTCATCTTGGATGCCCTATCACATCTTCATAGAGTATCAGATGCCAGATGCTTACCCAATCGTCCATTTTGTCTTCCTAAGTGAAGACAAGAATGATGTGCCTATCTCTCCCTCTCAACTAGGGAGGGTATATTAACCAAACTAAGCTTGTCTCTCAAATACAAGCTTCTTATTAGGAATAAATTTTGTCAATATGTCAGCTACTTGCTCATCAGTGGAGATATACTGTAGCTGTAATACACCATATTGTAATATTTTTTGAATATAGTGATACTTGTTGTTGATATGCTTTGTCTTTCCATGAAATACTGAGTCTTCAGACAATCGTACACAACTGGTGTTATCACAATGTATCACTGTAGGGTCCATAGGTCCTGCAAATAGGTCGGATAGCAACTTCCTTAAGCAGACCGCTTCTCTGCTTACTTCACAAGCTACAATATACTCAGCCTCAACACTACTCAAAGCAACTGTATCTTGCTTCCTGCTCATCCATGAGACCATGGAGGATCCCAAACTGAAACATCCTCCTATAGTGCTCCTTCCATCTTGCTCATTGCCTCCCCAGTAGGAATATGTATATCCAATCAGGTGGACGTCATTCCTTCTATCATACTTTTGGCAATAGTGGATGGTTCCTCACAGATATCTCAAAATATGTTTTACTGCCATCTAATGATCATGCTTCAGCGCCACGTGGAATTGATTGAGAACATTTACTGCAAAGCATATCGCTGGTGGAGTATATTCACCAAGTACATCATTGAGCCAATCAGTTGTCTATACTTGGAAGGATCCACTGGGCTCAATTCAGAACTCCTTAGCCTTTTCAAGTTTATGATCATAAGAGTTGTCATTGGTTTGCAATCCATCATGTCAAACCTCTTCAACATCTTGATCACATACCTCCCTTGACCCAGATAAATTTCATCTGGTCCTTGCTAGAATTCTAGTCCCAAATAGTAATGCATCAGCCCTAGATCCTTCGTATCAAATTCCGCTGCTAATTGCTTCTTACATTCTTCAATTTGACGTTCTACACATGTCAAGAGAAGATTATCTACATACAAAAGAATGATTATCAGTTCTCCCTTCACAACCTTAATAGAAAGGTTCATATCAATAGAGCTCTTTGTGAAGTCTAATCTCTGAACTCATGTATCCATCCTAGCATATCAAGCCATTGGTGCTTGTTTGAGGCCATATAATGCTTTCTTCAATCCACAAACGTATGCCTATCTTTAACTTCAAATCCCAAGGGTTGTTCTATATAGACTTCCTCATCAATTATGCCATTCAAAAATGCAGTCTTGACATCCATTTGGTGGATGTTCCATCCTGTCGATGCTGCCAAAGAGACCAACGAATGTATAGTTGTATACCTTGCTGTTGGAGCAAATGTACCTTGATAGTCCATGCCTTCAAGTTGAGAGAAACCCCTAGCCACAAATCTTGCCTTAGATTTGTCAATACTTCCATCTACTGCATATTTGATCTTATAGATCCATTTGGAAGTTACCGCAAATTTGTCATCAGGCCTAGGCACTGTTGATTTGGGATAGCATCGGATGTGCTCTAGGCCTCAAATTTTGCAGGGAGGCTTGGGCACATGCATTCCAAAGAACCCATAAACTGTTTTGGGAAATTCCACATAGAGGCGATTATATTAAAATAATTAATATTTTTAATGGGGTTCCAAAATCTAAACTTAGGAAAATTAAAATATTAATGGGTATTAATCTAATTGTGGGTGAATCTTCTAGATAAAGACAGAGATCAAGTCAAAACGATCTCAGCCTTTGATTATGAGTTAATCTAGGCTGTTGGTTGTCCAACAGGGAGATATAAGAAGGGGCTTGAGGGTCATTTGGAAATCACACCAAAGGCTGATACTTAGTTACCCGAATAAGATCGATTTTCTCACTGGTTGAAGTTCGACAAGAGAAAATCGATTCAGAGGGAGAGTTGCAGGTGAGATAGAGAGAGAGGCTATCAACACATTCAAAGAGTGCAAGGCAGCAAGACGCATAGCAGGAACATGGTGACGCAGAAAGAGGCAGTTTGACACAGACCCTTCATAGGCAGCGTGACACTGAGCTTGGAAGAGCAGTTTGACGCAGAGAGGATCAGAAGGACTCCAAGGAAGGAGAAGTGCTTCATCTGGGGTAGAAATTGGTCAAGAAGTGTCTCTAACATTTCTCATTCCTATTTTACTAGATGTAATTTTGTACAAAGAGTATTTGCTGAAGACTACTCTTTTGCTGCACCGATTTTCCCACATTGGGTTTTTTCGGGGACGATTGTCCAAAAATAACTGTGTCATTGTGATTGTATTTGTGCCAATGTATTTCCTTACGTTTACTTTCTACAATGTTTTAATTGTGAAGGCTGCAGTAGAATATATTTCGATATTTGCCGTAAGTATACTGTAGATAACTTATTTATGAGGTAATAAGTAGAAGAAATAATATTAATCACTGCAGTAGGATTTCTATTTAGAAATTCTCACATGGTATCAGAGCAACAGGGAAGTAGAAGAGAGAAGCCGGATGACCCAACGTTGAAAGGAGAAGGGAATTCGAAATTCCTGCATGGGCAGAAATTCGAATCTCCTAGAGGATTGTGTAGTTCAAGCCAAGGAGGTTGGATTTCGTGGTAAACTCTTTCTGAGTGAGTCAATAGAGAGGTAAGTCTTTCCAATCGAAATTTATCAGTGGTAGAAGGTACAACACAACAGAAGATTCAACAAGGAGGGTTGTGTTAGGTGGGACGCAGTTTTTCCTACAACAGTTGTTAGGACGGGTTAGTGTTAGAAATTGGCACAATATGGATACTCAAAGTGTCTCAGATTTATCTACCAGATTAGATGAAGAATTCACATGCCTAGCAAATTTAGCATCAACGGATGTTTGGTACATTGATAGCAGGGCTTCAACTCATATGATTGGAGTATGAGAACATTTCTCGAGCTATCAAGAAGAACAAATGGATTTCCAAATAACTATGGGAAACATAACGAAATGTACTCCAATAGGGAGAGGTACCATAACTTTTCAAATAGAAGCAGAGACCAACATTCGAGCCACCAATGTTTTGCATGTGCTAGGATTAGGAATGAACTTAATTTCAGTGTCACAGTTACAGGACAAGGGATATGATGTATACTTCATATGAAAGAAAGTATACGTCAAGCATCCAAGCTGGAAGAAGAAATAACAAATTGGGGTTCGAAGCAACAAGCTGTATAGGTTGCAGCTCAAATCGCCAATGGCACTGATAGGCAGCAACTGCAATGGTGAGAAGGAGTGAAATGAATTATGGCATAGGCAAATGGGGCACTTACACCATGTAGCACTGAGGATGCTTAGAGAGACTGTTACAGGGGTACCGGTCCTTAGTAGTGAACATGATGACTTGTGTAGAGGATGTGTGCTAGGAAAATACGCTAAAACAACTTTTTCCAAAAGTAACAATAGAGCATAGTGTGTATTAGGATTAATACACTCAGATATTTGCGGTCCTATGTCCATAAGGGCTCTTAGTGGTGGCGGATACTTCGTCACTTTTATCGATGATCGCTCCATAAGGACCTGGATCTATTTCTTAAAGACCAAGGATGAGGTTTTTGATCGTTTCCAAGAGTTTAAGGCTCTTGTTGAAAATATGGCAGGGAAAAAGATAAAGGTATTGCGTTTAGATAATGGTGGAGAATATATAGACAAAGACTTCATAGATTTCTGCGCAAAGGAGGGCATCAAAAGAGAGTGGAAAACTCCATATAATCTGGAGCAAAATGGAGTGGCAGAACAAAAGAACAAAACTATTGTTGGGGCAGCCAAAGCCATCTTGTATGATCAGGATCTACCTAGGTATATATGGGCAAAAGCTTGCAACACGACAATATATATCCAGAATAGAACTCCTCATAGAGCATTGGGGAAGAGAACGCCCAAAGGAGTTTTCACAGGAATAAGTTGGAAGTCAGTGATCTTAGGATATTTAGAAGCGTGGCTTATTGTCACATTCCATACGAGAAGCGCAACAAACCAGATCAGACTTCTGAAAAGGGGTATCTTGTAGGATACAACGAGACCTCAAAGGCATATAGAATCTACATTCCTGGCAGCAGGAAGATTGTAGTAAAACGTGATGCAAAGTTCATGGCAGAAAGAGCTTTCAGGAAATCTTGTGAAATGCCTGCAGAAGATCTGTTAGGAAATGTTCCGTTAGTCCAAGGGCAGTAGTGGCAGCAAGAAGGACAGGAAGGAGGGCATACACCTAGATTGACTATAGTGACCAGCACCAGTATCTCCTCAGAAGGAGGAAATGCAGATGATTCTCAACAGACGGAACGACAGGATCAGGGGGAAGAGTTGGTTGAGCCTCCCACCAGCAGTGGTAGAACTAGCAGAGAAGTGCGGTATACACACAGGGACGCAAAGGACTTTGTTGGAGCTCCTAGAGCCGAGAAGGGGCAGCGTAGACAACCAGATAGATACCAAGCATTGGTAGCTCATGTTGAAGAACCCTCTAGCTTTAAGGAAGTTTTTCAACACCAAGTATGGGTGGATGCCATGGTGGAAGAATACAACTCCATCATGACGAATGATGTTTGGGAAGTAGTACCTAGACCAGAAGATAGATCAGGGGTAGGATCACGATGGATCTACAAGATCAAGTATGCTGCAGACGACAACATAGAGAAGTACAAGGCAAGGTTCGTGGCAAAGGGGTATGCTCAGAAAGAATGAATAGATTATGAAGAGACCTTCGACCCAGTTGCTTGATACACCTCTATCAGATCTGTTATATCCCTAGCAGCGCAAATGGGATGGGAGATTCACCAGATGGATGTCAAGACAACATTCTTGAACAAAGTGATAGAAGAAGAGGTATATATAGAACAACCCGAAGGCTTCGAAACTCATGAGAAGAAAACTCATGTTTGCAGGTTAAAGAAAGCTCTGTACGGGCTCAAGCAGGCACCCAGAGCATGGTATGGTCAAATTGATAGTTACTTGTAGCAGTTGGGATTTGTCCAGAGGGATGCTGATCCCAATCTCTACTATTTGTTGGTAGAGAATGAACCACTTATTCTCATACTATATGTAGATGACCTGTTCCTAATTGGGTCATCTAGGCTCATCCAGGACTGCAAGAAGAATCTTGAAGCCAGATTCGGCATGAAGGACTTGGGATTGATGCATTATGTTCTAGGGTTGGAAGTTTGGCAGAAGAATGGGGATATCTTCCTTGGACAAGGAAGGTACGCTGCAGAAATTTTGAAGAGATTCAGAATGCAGGATTGTCGACCATGATCTTGGTTATTGGTTTGGCTATTATTTTTGCTATGATTATTTTCAGTGTTCCACGGGGACGCGCCCCCCAGGGTCGGGTGCACGCATCCCTCGCACCCCACGCACCTGGGATGAGGAGTCTACTGGGGGTGCGTTTCTCCACGCACCCTTTTTGGGGAGTCTTGGGGAGACGTAAGGTGGTGCATTTACCCAGTGTGGGGGACGAGACTCCCCAAAAGGGGTGCGTCTGGGTGTCCCCCCTCAAAACTTCAGTGTCTAGTATATAGTATAGGGTAATATACTAGTATGTTTTGCTTTCAATTTAGATTCTAGAATGACGAATGACGAATTTAATTTTTAAATTAATGTAGATTGTAGAATGATGAATGATATGGATCAATGAATTTGAATATTTCGCTATTGAATCTTATGGTATGGATGAATAATCAATATGTCATATGAATGATGTATGTATCAAAATGAATGACGAGGATGGATCAATGTATGTCATTATTTAATTCAATTATCAATTTAAATTTTATGTGTAAATTTCAATTTTCAATGTATTGGTATCCATATTACTATTAGTCTATTTAATATTTATGCTTTCATTATTGAACAATGAATATGAACTTGAATTAGATATATATATATACCCCGACGCCCCCCCGCACCCTCGAAATTTCCCTAAAATTTGAGAGTACTCCCACACGTCCTCCCTGTGTGTCTCCCCGCACCGGAGTCTTGGTGGAACATTGGTTATTTTATATGTATTGATGAATTTGGAACTCTCTCTTGCGTAAGGGAAGATTTATGGGTTTTGCCCCGGCCCTCAGGCCTAAATTTTTTGTCTCTTGTCTTATTGTCTCATGGTTATATTTACCTCTCTTTCATGTTTTATGGTTGAATTTATTTATTTAATTTTATTTTAAATTATGTGTAATTGCTTGATGATATTATGTGGAATTAGTGCAAATTTGAATCATTAGAAGTAGCTATCGTACTAAAGATAATTGTTTTTTGTGTGTGCCCTAGAAAAATCAACACCTTGAACCAAAATTGTGCCTTTCTTGTAGAAACCCTTATTGTGTCACCTTATGCTCTAATCTTAGAATATGCATTAGGTGACCTTCTCACATACCGAGACTCTTCCCATTGGTGAAGATTTGTAAAGAGCTGGGGATTTTGGTTGTGGTGACAGTGGGCCACTACTCCATTGTTGTCTCTTGGTCTAGTTTTTAGCCTTGTAGTGTGCCCCTAGAGTTTGCGGCAACAAGACCCTTTAATTAAAGTAATTTTCTAAGGTTAAAAGTCTCCTTGGACGACTTGCACATGTCTAGACACTTAGACTTGTGTGGAAGTACTTGTTTGATGCTACTATCATCAACAAGGGCATTATGATACATTGATAACTGAGGGTTTGGGAGGGGGATATTGTTTCCTCCTTTTCATTCTGTGCCCATCCGCCTTGACCCCCCTCCTATTCCCCCAACCTAAAAAAAAGTAAAAAATATTTTTTTGTGGGTGTGTTTGGTGGGATGTGACTAGTTTAGAATGGAACCAGGTGGTTGGCAATGGAGGCGAGCATTTCCTACCTAATATATAGATCAATATTAGGGCTTGATATAACTTGCAGTCATAGGCTAGAGAAGTGTTCTTCATGCTATGATTCCCCCATTCTGATGCAGGGTAGGCCTGCATATAACCAGGATCTTCATTAAACCAAGGCCAATATACTATCGGCCTTTAGCTAGCATCGGAAGTCACCCACACCTGTTTTATTAAATTAGTCAAGCTTTAAGTTCCGCGGCCATACATATACACATACACGGGAAAACGCTATAATCTGCCTCTATAAATATTCCTATCATCAATTCAACCTTCAGCACAGCCTATTCAAACAGCATGATACTTATTAGTTCATGCATCACACAACAGCAAAATGAGGCGAGATTGGACAAATATTTGCAGGCGTAGGCAGGACTCCATCGACAGGGTTATTATATGTCTATTGAAATATTTATAAACAACAGAACTGCGCCCAAAAGAATAAGGAAATTCCACGCATATACAATGGATTCACAATTCCCTTAGCTTGGAAAATACGCCGATATTCAACCTGAAATTAAAACTACTCCCTCTGGCATACATTCTGCCTCTAATTGTAACCTGATAGCAAATATGGGACCCGAATTTCCGTGTTCTAAACACTGAATGGACAGAATCGAACTGCAAACAGCTATGAAACAACGCAGCGCTCCTTTACACGTATACAGCTAGGAAACAACGCAGCGCTCCTTCAAATAAAGCAAGGAAATTGACATGTATAAGGTTCACGGCTTCAATAGCTGGAAAATACACTGATTTCATTCCTTATTGCGCATCAAACATTAATAATAATTTGCCACAGATTGATTGGAAAACACACACCCATGTCATTTAAGAGTCCAACACCAATATTTTTTAATCGTGAAACATCCTCATCCGCTCCTCATCAAAGACTCCAGGATATCTATGTATGATGTTGCAAAATGATCCACAGCGCAAACAGAGTATTCCTCTGCTTGGGATCCTTCAATTAACAAATAAATACCAACAGAAGCTTTAAACTGGCCCAATTAATATAGTTGCGCCCATACCTTCAGACAATCATCGCCAAGCTGGACAGTAATTTAAAGGATGAATTATCATATAATTCTGAAGTTTCCTTGAAGCTGAGTATTACATAGTTTAGCTCTTATAACTCTGAAATTCATATAACAAGCGCAAACACCTGTATTATAATGCCTCACGTCCACAGCTTCCTTTAATTAATATCACCATGATTCTGCGCAAAACAGAGTTTTCCCATTTGATTGTAACGAAATAAGATTAGAATGTCGGCAGCATAACTACGAAGAGAAAATGATCTGAATTGTTCCAATACACAGTTAAAATCAACTATTGGATGCATGCATAGTATCATAAAACCCCATTGCACTAAAATGCCAGAGAGTTTTTTTAAAATTATACTTTGGCACCGCTCCTCTCTCTCCCCTGAGAGCTTAGCTGCCTCTTTATTTATAATAATAATGGATACATACATAAGGAATAGATCTTCTCAGACCTTATCTCCTAGAAAAAGCAGGCTTTTTCCTTTTTACATAATGATTTAAAGCTTGAAGCTTTATTCCCTATTTTTTATCCTAATTTTAACTGAAAAAAACATAGAAATTCTATCCCAATTCTTTTTCCTAACTATTCTCTCATATTCTTTTATTTAGAAAAAGAATATTTACATTATCTTCACTTCCTATTTTATTAAAAATAACAAAATATTAAAATTTATCCCACCCCCTTTTTATTCCATATTTGCAAATGAAGATGGTCTTGATGCTCCTGCATCACATTCTCATTTACTTCTTACAATTTTTGCAATATATTTTCCCATAAATTTCTTAACAAGAGCTTCATGCAAGGTCTTCTAAATTCCGAGTGGCCATGGTATTGTCTCAGACAGCGAAAAAAATGTAAATGCTAAATCTATCTTTAGTTATTTGCAAAAACAAAAATCAAGAATTTCATGAGAGCAACAATGAGGGTTTGAAATATTCTCAACAAACCTTCAAATTGGCACAACAAGCTGGTCTTAATTCTCCTCCCATATTGTAGATGCACATTGCTGTTGTAGATGCCAAATTCACTGACCATAGCCCATAGATAGTTCCAAATCAGCTCCAATTTCACTTTGAATTAGTACGCTTCACCATCACTCCTCAATCTCAAAATAATTAATGTGAGATGTGAGGCAAATAGAGGGGAAGTGTCATTATAGGGTGATAATTGAGGGGTTGATAGTCGATATCAAGTCCAGTGTTTCAATGAACCTTTTTCTCCCCTGGATAAATTAAAAATCATCAACTTTTTGTGGCCAACTCCAACAATCTAAACTCCACACTCTTGCACATGGTAGCATATGCACTTAACCCAAAATTGCATGTGGGAAGGCTTAGGAGAGTTCCTTCCATTAATGATCTTGAGATAAGTTCAAAGTTTCCATTGCAAATATCTAGAACGTGGAGAAGGGTGTGATGCTAAGACAATATTTTCATTAGTTTGCAGGTCTAATTGGCCCCTTGAACTTTGTGGATGTAAAGGAGAACCACATAAACATATGTGAGGATGCCATGTATGGTTGGTGGAGGATACAAGGTGATGGAGTTCTAGAGTTTGTATGTTGCTATTTGTTCGGTATCATAGATTGGTAGTATCTCGACAACATAAAGGATTTAGTACACTTTTAGCTTGATCCAATTCATCAAGTAGAGCAATCATAGCTCTAAGAGAGTGGAGAAGCTAGTTGCAGAATACATAGGGTATTGAAAGGGCCAATGAAATGATGGGATGTCGATCTAGAGGATGACACTAAAGAGTGGGGGTACCATAGAGTATTTTCTAGGATGCAAATTGTTATCACTCCTCCGGATCTCTAAGGCTGAGGAAGAGTCCAACTGAGGTAACCATAGACCAGTGTTTTATCTTGGTAGCTAGCCCTACCAAGCGAGAGAGGGCTCTCTCCAAAGGATCACAACCAAGAGGGCTGGATAGATTAGGGTTTTAGGCTAGATGTAAAGTGCAGAGGGTTGTTTGATTTGATTTTGGTTGGGTAGTCACAAGGATGAGTGAATTAGGTTAGGGCAAAGTGAATCTGAATTGCAGGCATTTGGTGGGGCAAGGTAGGCAAGGTACTTTAAATTGAGTAGTATAGTGATGAGATGGTTTAGACTAGTGAGATGCTAAAAAGAGCATGAGGATCATGAATTCTTTTTAAACTCAAGAAATGAAACAATCTATGAGGATTTTCCCAAAACAAAGCATACAAAAATGAATTCTGGTTATCACACCTTGAAAATCAACATATCATAGAGTGAAATGGATCATGAGAGGCACAAAACATTCATACATATGAAACAGTAGAAGAAACAAGATCAAATTACCATGCGACAGGAATCCCACCAAAATCGCTGCAACTTCATCCAATATATTCCATGCCGAAGTCTGAAAGCTATTACAACTTCCAAGAGAGTCCAACCTATGAAATGACTAAGAAAATACATAATATAGGCCTCAAACCAACTCATCCTAGCCTCAGGGGTTGAATCCATGAGAGGAGGGGCAGTTGCAAGAAATGCTGAACTAATAGCTAGAGTGTAGGGTGGTCAAAGTGACTCATCCCTAACTCTAGCAAACTGATTCATTACATGCCATGTGGGTCATTTGACTGATGTATTTACCCTAGATAACAGTAAACAACATAATAATTACATCATCTTGATCAATTACATGAGTAAAACATCAATTTCCCAAAGGTGAAAGTCAATTTGGAGAGAAACAGTGAAAATTGGAGAAGACTGTCAAACACGCCCATCCTTTGTCAAACGTGCCCTTTCAGTGTCAAACGCGCCCTCTTAGTGTCAAACGCACCCCCCAACTTCAGAGCTTCTTTTGGGTGCCTTCCTGGTGTTGAAATTTGCTCCAAGATAGCTTGTTGGAAAGCCCTTCGAGTCTACTTTCCAGATATGCCTTCAGTTTTCAATTTGGAGGTCATTTGGCTTGTCAAAATTCCAATCTCCCGAGACTGGTAAAGGTGCAGTGACCAGACCAAAAAAGAGGCAGAAAGGTGATTTTTTAGTGGTTTTTTACCATTTTGGCTGACCAATTTTCCTCCAAATGCTTAGCAAATGCACAGGTTGCATGTCGTCATCACTCTGAATCCAAAAATGCTGGCCTTTTGTCCATCAGATGCATCAAAAAAGAGCGCAACACACTAGGTGCTGCGCGTTTGACATATTGACTGTGTTGAAAATACTTAAAAAAACACAAAAAATTATAACTTGCAAAACTTGGTGAAAAATTGTCAAAATTGGTGAGTTGATGGTTGATCATCTATTTGAGGCATGGAGTGATGCCTCGGCAAGGATATCTAGCCTTCTTTTCTGTTCTTGATTGGTCAAGGCTTCAATTTTTGCATGAGCTCTTTTGAGCTTGGCTCTTGCAATTTTGTTTCTCATGGCATAGTACTTAGCCATCCTTCTCTGCATGTCAATATCCCTTTTGGCCTTGTCTAAGAGACCCTCAAGATGAGTGTTCACCCTCTCGAGCCAATGTTCCCGGTTTTCATTCACCATTTTGGCAAATTGCTCATTTAGGTTGAGCTCATTGGCTAATTCTGCCTCCCTTTGTTTTTCTAGCTCAAAAGCTTTCTTTAGGCCTCTTGTCCTTGGCCTTCTTCTTAGCACTTGTTCATCAAGATGTTCACCATATTGTCCATATGCCTCATCAAGTAAGGCCTTAGCCTTTTCAGCCTCTCTTTTTGCTTTGATAAGCTGAATCCCCATGAGCTCATTTTTGACCTCAAATTGCCTGTTCTCTTGCTCATAGTATGAGATAATGTATTTGGCCCTTTGCAAGTTGACCTGGAGCTCTCCTATGAGTGCATTCTTCTCCTTGATGACAATGGTTGTGTTCTCACTGTCATCATGTTCATCTGGGTCAACTAACTGAAAATCATGTTGTCTCATGGAGGTCTTCCTCCTGCTGCTGGATCTCTACCTCTATAACCTTTTCCTTACCCTTTTGTACCTGTTTTGCCAATGAAGAAGGAAAGGCCCCTCCCACAATCTGTGGGGCAAACACTTGCCTATGCCCTCTCTGATAGGTATGTGTCAAGGTACCTAGACTAGCCTCTTTGGGCTTGCTGCTCTCACCATGCTCAATATTTTCTTGCTCACTGCCTTCATCTCTGCCAGGTGAATGAATAGGCTCATGGGATGGTGATGATGAAGGTGATGGTGTGGCTAACTCATCAGGTGAAGATGGATGATGTATGGGCTATGGAGGTGGATGGGTGAGAAGATGAAGGTGCTTTTTGCCCATGTTGAATAGGTGGGATTGCAAAAATCTCATTAGATATGAAAGTGTCCCATGCCATGTTAAGCTGATCAAGGTGGTGTAGGACTATCATTTTGATGAGGGAGTGGTGAAAGATGCTTTGCATTATATGATCATAATCCTTCCTTTGGGCAATGAATGACATCTTGCCAATGTCCTGGTAAAGATAGTAGGGCAGATTGAGCATTTTGACTCTTGTGAAATGCATGAGTAGCCGAATATGATAGGAATAGAGCTTGGAAAACCTACCCTCACATGTGAAGTACTTCATGATGATTTTCATCATGGGCATATATCTGTCTAGGAGGTAAGAGAAAGGAAAGATCCTCTTTCTCTCATTCTTGTATCTTGGTTTAAGATATGGCTCATAATAAAAATGATCCAATTCTCCTTGTTTAAACCATTTTTCCCCCATATTTGGGATCTCAGAGGCATCTGCTATGGTAGCAGGAGATATAGTGAATGTGACACCAGCGAGGGTTGCCTGGCTGTCATGGAGGTTGGTGATGAATAATCTGGTCAACACAGGATGATGCTGAATCCTTTCCACTTTCTCACAAAACTCAAAACAACCCACATGCTTAAAAATTGTCATAGTGATGGGAGATGCCATGAGTTCTCTGGTGTTGGTTGGCTCATGTCTAATGATTCTCCCTCCTTTCTTATATTGCCTCCTCTCCCGTCTTTCTTCTTCAGCCATGGGGTTATTGGAGTCAAACCCTAGGGAAATGATGAAGTGGAATGTAGGTGTTGGGGGTATGGAAGGAGGTGAGGAATTGTGAGGAGATGGAAATAGGGAGGTGACAGGGATAATTATGAAACATAGAAATGGTAGTGGGATGTTAGAGAATGAGTTTTAGGAGTGGAATTAGGTTACTAGGGTTTTAAAGTTAGTACGACTTCCAAAACCAATCAAACACTATAAATCAAATGTAAAGGAGAGGAGCAATGCAATCTTAACCTACTTGCTTGTTTGGAGCACCTTGATGGCAAATTTTGGTGTTTGGAGCAATGTAGGGCGCTTTGGGCAACTTCTGGTTGTTCTCGAGCAAAGGCGCAACACCTCAGTCAAATGCGCCCTCCACTTACAGGCGCGCAGTGCCCTTAGAAAATACACTAGATTTTCCTGGCAAACACGCAACACTAGTGATGAACACACCCTCTGCTTTCTAGGCATGCCCTTTGCTTTCAAAACGCGCCATCTGCCCCTGTTTTGCCTTATTTCGCCTAAAATTCGAAATTTCTCTTTTGCTGAGGAGGTTTTGAAAGTATAGGAGTGCAAATGAAGGTAGCATAGATGTCTTTGAGGGCTTTTATACTTGAATGAGTTGTGATTTATGATTTGCAAACCCATTCTCTAATGTTTCATGTCACTTTTCAAACTTTCATACTAATGCTCTTTGACTTTCTGACCTTTTTTCCTTTGACAGGTGGATGATGCTTTGGGAATCTTGATTTTGACCTTTGTTTGGATACTATTGGCAATGGAATTGAGTAGGCAACTGAGATGGTGACTTATTACATATAATAGACATAAAATTACATAAATGAAATAAAAATTATTACATCTGTTCTGAAATAAAAATTTACAAATTGGAATAAATTCCTTTGTTGGAATCACATTTGGGACTTTCAGTAACCATGGTGACATGCTAGTAAACCCTTATTTAACTGAAAAAAGATATTATCTACTTCACTCTCATACTTTGCTGACATTATGCAGTGAGATGGTGATTTATTTGGACCTTGGGAAAATAAAACCTAGGTGACCTAATGGAACCTTGAATCACTGAACTTCATTTTGTTTTGACTGATATAAAACATGATGAAATGAGCCTTTATGGTCAATGGATGCTCAACAAGACACATGAAGGTGGGCCAGCAAATGCAATTTTTTGAGAGGGGAGTGTGATTTTTGATTTTGGACTACCACCAATGAGTAAACTTTTGCATGATGACCTAGGTGAAATGACAAAAAATTTCAAATGGGACACTAATATGATCTGAAAGAGGAATCTTGATCACTGATGGCAGTATGCAAATACTGACACAAACACAAATGATGACATTCATATACATGACATTGATACTTTCCCACAACACATGGACGCAGAGGACCAATTCAACACTAACACAAATGATGACATTCATATACATGACATTGATACTTTCCCACAACACATGGACGCAGAGGACCAATTCAAGGTTAGTTGACCATGAGTGGTCGGCCAATGGCTCAAGCCTTAAGGCTTCTTCCACCTTTTTTAATTTATTTTTCAAGATTGTAAATTATATAACTTCAAATAAATACGATAGTTATAATCTATAGAGATAAAATTTACATCAAATAAATATGAAGGCTAACATACTAGCTTGTGCTCCATGGGGCAAGTTCTACATTCGTCTAGGACACATCAATTTTAGTGTTGGCATGGAGTGTCGATTTGAGGTAGCATCAGATGTGCTGTAGCCACGAAAATTGGTGGAGAGGCTAAGGCACATGAGATCTCCAATACCCAGAAAGGGTTTGGGTGGATTCTAAAAGTTTGGAAGATATTAAAATAATTAATATTTTTAATGAAGTCCCTAAGTCTAAACTTAAGGAAAATAAAATATTAATGTGAATTAATATAAAACTGTGTTAGAATGGTCCAAAAGTCATGGGTCAAGCTAGATCTAATATGAGCCGTTGATTAGGGACTTAATCTCGGCCGTTGATTTGCCAACAAGAAAAGTATAAGAGGAGGCTTGAGGGTCACTTGGAGAACACATTGAGGGAGACCAGTCAGTTCAATTTCTGGATCAGGGTTAGCTAAAAAATTGAACCAGTGGTCTGGTGAGTAGTTAGGAGGTAGCGAGTACGAAACAGAGAGACGGGATCAACCACTAGAGATCAGCGCTGAGGCAGGAGAGGCAAACACAGGGCATTTTAGGCAGACTTATAGGCAGTAGGAGACTGCGCAGTCATTAAATGGGCCTGCGTGAGTGACACAGAGATGCCCAGGGCTAACATAGAGGGTCTAAGAGCCACACAGAGGTCAGCCGGGTTGACATTGGGACTGGGAGAAGTGCTGGAGAATTTTTTCTCCGTGGGTGAGCTAGTTTGGCACCCTGTTGTATTGAAGAATTGCTGAATAATAAAAACCTCTCTTGTTGCACCGGTTTTCCTGCATTGGGTTTTTCCGGGGACTGTTGTCCAAAATAACTGTGTCAATGTGTTGATTCTTGTGCATATGTTTGTTTCTGTATTACGGTGTGATATCTGCAACAATATAGATTGAAGTAATTTCATAAATAACTTATTGTGGAATAAGTAGGAAAATTAAATCAGTTGCTGCAGTGATAGAATTTTCACATGGTATCAGAGGGAGTAATCAGAGACAGGAAGGGAAAATCAGTTATGGGTCGAGACCATGATGCAGAGGCATCCACGTCAGGGGACTCACACAGATTTTCAGAAGATTGCACAAGAGAAAGAAATTTTGATTTCTCTATGTTAGCTTCCAGGCTGGAAGAAGAAGTGGCGTGTATGACTAGTGATGCATCATCTGAAGTATGGTATATAGATAGTGGAGCCTTGTGGCATATGACGGGAATCAAGCAGTGTTTCTCAGAATATCGAGAAGAGAAGATGAACTTTTAGATCACCATGGGGAACGAGGCAAAGTTTACTCCAGTAGGGAAGGGTACCATAGTCTTTCAGGCAGAATCGGGAGAATGGTTCCGTGCTACAAATGTGCTGCATGTACCAGGATTGGGGATGAACTTACTTTCCGTGTCACAACTACAAGGCAAGGGCTATGACATCTACTTCATCAAGGAAAAGGTATACGTCAAACACCCGAGCTGGAAAAAGAAAGTGCAAATCGGGATCAAAAGTAATCGGTTGTATAGATTACAACTAGAATCACCAATGGCACTAATAGGCAGTCATGGAGACAAGGACTTGAACGAACTATGGCACAAAAGAATGGGTCACTTTCACCATGGAGCTCTGAGAATTCTTAGGAGCACTGTAACAAGTGTTCCAGATCTGAGTACGGAACGAGATGATGTATGCAGGGGATGTGCTCTAGGAAAGTATGCCAAGGCAACATTTCCTAGGAGCAAACACATGCCCAAGATTGTACTAGAATTGATACACTCAGATATCTGCGGACCTATGTTTGTCAAAGTTCTCAGTGGTGCCGAATATTTCCTAACCTTCATTGATGACCACTCAAGGAAAACTTTGATTTATTTTATGAAAACCAAGGATGAGGTTTTCTGTCGATTCAAGGAGTTCAAGGCTTTGGTGGAGAATTTGATTGGGAAGAAAATAAAAGTTTTGCGCTTAGATAATGGTCGAGAATATATTGATAAGGACTTCACTGATTTTTGCATTAAGGAGGGCATCAGAAGAGAGTGGATAGCTCCCTACAATCCGGAGCAGAATGGGGTAGCAGAAAGAAAGAACAGGACTATTGTAGAAGCAGCTAGGGCCATGATGTATGATCAAGATATGCCAAAATTCCTGTGGGCTGAAGCATGCAACACAACAGTCTATGTTCAAAACAGGACTCCTCATCGGGCATTGGGCAATATTACTCCAGAGAAAGTCTTCACAGGAAAGACACCTGAAGTCAGTCATTTCAGGATATTTGGGAGTTTAGCATATTGCCGCATACTTGAAGAATAGAGGAAGAAGCTGGATCAGACTGTGGAAAAGGGATATCTGGTGGGATATAGCAAGAACGCTAAGGCATACAAAATCTGTCTTCCAGAGAGCGAGAAGGTAGTAGTACGATGAGATGTAAAGTTCATGGAGGACAGGGCCTTCAGAAGATCTTGCGAGATGCCTTCCGAGGAGCAGTCGAAAGAGGAGCCATTGGTTAAGCCTCTTCAACTAGTAGAAGTAAAGAATTATTCCTCAGAATAGGAAGATTCTCAGGATGAGGAGGAGGAGTGAACAAAAGCACCTAGTGGTAGAGGAAGAACTAGTAGGGAACTTCGTCAGAGTCTGTGAGATGCGGAGGAGTTTATCAATGTGCCAAGAAACAATAAGAGGGAGCGAAAACAACTAGATAGATATCAAGCATTAGTAGCTCAGGATGGAGAGCTTGCCAGTTTCAAGGAGGCAGTTCAACATCAGGTTTGGCTAGATGCGATGGTAGAGGAATACAACTCCATAATGGTAAACGATGTCTGGGAGGTGGTGCCAAGGCCTCAAGACAGATCAGTGGTAGGTTCAAGATGGATCTACAAGATCAAATATGCTGCAGACGACAGTGTTAAGAAATACAAGGCCAGGTTTGTGGCTAAGGGGTATGCTCAAAAAGAAGGGATTGACTATGAGGAGACCTTCGCCCCGTTAGCCAGGTATACATCTATTAGGACCGTGATATCTCTTGCAAACCAAATGGGATGGGAGATCCATCAGTTGGATGTCAAAATGACATTTCTGAACGTGTAATAGAAGAGGAGGTATACATTGAACAAGCAGAGGGCTTTGAAACTCATGAGAAGAAGTATCATGTGTGCAGATTGAAGAAAGCCTTGTATGGGTTGAAACAGGCACTGAGAGCATGGTATGGTTGAATAGATGGCTACTTACAGAAGATGGGATTTGTCAAGAGTGAAACGAATCCGAATCTCTGCTATCTGGTTGTAGAGAATGAGCCGCTAATCTTAGTATTGTATGTGGATGATCTCTTTCTGACATGATCATCCAGACTCATTAGGGACTGCAAGAAGATTCTAGCCACAAAATTCAATATGAAGGATGTGGGACGAATGCAATACTTCCTAGGGTGTTGGAAGTTTGGTAGCAGAAGGGAGAAATCTTCCTTGGGCAAGGGAGGTATGCTACAGAAATCTTGAAAATATTCGGGATGGAGGACTGTAGACCTATGGCTAGGCCAATGATCACCAACTGGAAGAAGATTAATGCATTAGAAGACAAGGATACCGATCCCACCCTATACAGGCAGCTCATAGGGTCCCTGATGTATCTGGTCAATACCAGGCCAGGCATTTGCTACGCTATAAACACCCTCAGTCAGTTCATGGTGGAACCAAAGAGGGCAC
Organism: Pinus taeda; assembly: GCA_000404065.3. Taxonomy (NCBI): domain Eukaryota; kingdom Viridiplantae; phylum Streptophyta; class Pinopsida; order Pinales; family Pinaceae; genus Pinus; species Pinus taeda. Next base: position 299,611 of record APFE030997730.1, on the reverse strand, counting down.
ATTGGGCAGCAGTCAAACACGTTCTCAATTATTTACAGGGAATAGTCAATTATGGGCTCTTGTACACTAAAGGTAAGGATATCAGTTTGAGTGGATTTACTGATGCAGATTGGGCAGGAAGTTCAATGGATCGGAAAAGTACCTTTGGGTACTGTTTCAACATTGGATCAGGAATGACCACCTGGTGTAGTAGGAAACAAAAGTCCGTGGCTTTGAGCTCATCTGAGACAGAATATATGGCAGCAAACACAACTTCGTGTGAGGCTATATGGCTTAGAAAACTGTGGGTGGACCTATTCAGAAAGAATATGGAGGCGACTAGGATCATGTGCGACAACCAGAGTTGCATCAAGCTCTCTGAGAATCTAGTGTTTCATGATAGGTCGAAACATATTGATATCCAGTGTCACTTTGTCAAAGACTATGTCCAACGAGGCACTATACAGTTGAGCTACACTCCTACACGAGAACAGGTGGCGGACATCCTCACCAAGGTCCTTGGAAGGACAAAGTTTGACTACTTCGGGGAAAAGATGGGGATGGTGAAGAACCTGTTTCAGACGCAGAAATGGGAGTGATAGAAGCACAGATGCAAAGGGAGTTGTAGTACTGATGCAGTGTTGGGAGAAAGGACCAACAACAGCACAGATGCAGAGGAGTTGTCATACAGATGCAACAGTGGTAGTGGCAGAGCCATGGGCAGCATTACAAGATGCAACTGTGTAGAGGATGATGGGCAATAGGCGTAGCATCAACATAGGGACTGATGCCGAATGGTCAAGGTGATGCTCAATGAGTAGTATTGCTAGAGCACAGTCCTCGCTAAGAGAGAGTGTTGATTTGAGGTAGCATCGGATGTGCTCTGGCCACGAAAATTGGTGGAGAGGCTAAGGCACATGAGATCTCCAATACCTAGAAAGGATTTGGGCATAGGGAAAATAAAATATTAATGTGAATTAATATAAAACTGTGTTAGAATGGTCCAAAAGTCATGGATCAAGCCACATCTAATCGTAGCCGTTGATTAGGGACTTAATCTCAGCCGATGATTTGTCAAATGAGAAAAGTATAAGAGGAGGCTTGAGGGTCACTTTGAGAACACATTGAGGGAGACCAGTCAGTTCAATTTTTGGAGCTGGGTTAGCTGAAAAATTGAACCAGTGGTCTGGTGAGTAGTCAGGAGGCAGCGAGTACGAAACAGAGAGACGGGATCAACCACTAGAGATCAGCGCTGAGGCAGGAGAGGCAGATGCAGGGCATTTCAGGCAGACGTAAAGGCAATAGGAGACTGCATAGTCATTAACTGGGTCTGCATGGGTGACGCAGAGAGGCCCAAGGCTGACGCAGTCAAGCAGGGGCTGACGTAGAGGGTCTGAGAGCCATGCAGAGGTCAGCCGGGCTGACACTAGGATTGGGAGAAGTGTTGGAGAATTTTTTCTCTCTGTGGGTAAGCCAATTTGGCACCCTATTGTACTGAAGAATTGCTGAATAATAAAAACCTCCCTTGCTGCACTAGTTTTCCCACATTGGGTTTTTCCAGGGACTGTTGTCCAAAATAACTGTGTCAATGTGTTGATTCTTGTGCATATTTTTGTTCCTGTATTACAGTGTGATATTTGCAGCAGTATTTATTTTAATGTTTATTGAAGTAATTTCATAAATAACTTATTGTGGAATAAGTAGGAAAATAAATCAGTTGCTGCAGTGACAGAATTTTCACATGGAGTGCTCAATTATTTTTAAACTCTAAACCCTCCCAACTATAGGTTGGAATTGTTTCCTTGAAAAGTTGTGCGTTGTCTTTTCAAAAGGAAAGCAAATAGACAATCACGTTATATGCATGGAACTTTGCAACAATCCCTGATCATCCAAGCATTCACCAGGAGGGCTCCTCTCTGAACTAGGAGGCTATGAATAAGTAACTTTATTTTGATCTAAATGCTGCCCAGAATATGTTATCAATTTGGACACCATTGAAAGAGACGCCCCATTAATTATTCTTTTCAACAGATAGCATAAAGTGAATCAGAGATGTTTTCTTTATTGAGTCTTTCTTTAACCACCGGACCTTGATGGAGCACCAACTAACCCAAAATTTTATCTTTGAATGACCTCCACACATGTGAAAGAATTTAGCATCAAGTTTGCCACCTTTTCTCAAAGTCATCAATTCTCCACTTCCCATTGAAGTGTGGAGTAGCATGGGTCTCATGTCTTAATGCATTGTACAAATCCTTGGTGTCATAATTGAAAGACTTCCCATGTCTGTCTGCAATTTCCTGTAATATGGCCCCACATATTGAATATTGAGTTTGAAGCAATGACAGTCAGGGATCATTTTGCACAATTGTAGAAGGATTGCTTTGTCAGCTTCATTGAATTGTTGAGCTTGATTTAAATCTCTGCATGTATGCCGTACGTCTTGTGCCTTATTCCAAGGATCTCCCTAGCAGAAGAAGCCTTTACTGGCAAGCCTCATCCAAAGATACCATGGAAATAGACTGAGTTGACTCTAGGCGGATGGAGAGGTCCAGATGCGCATGTATGCCAAATCTAGGATGCTCAAATTCCCAATGAAGAACTGTTTTAGCGTACAACTGATTGCTAATCACCGGAGGGTTCTTTAATCATTGGTGTGCTTGATCTTTTGAAGGCCTTCGCATTTCCCAGGGATTTTGCAAAGATTGAACCAGCCCCTGATGCCTTGAATATGTTGGGTTGACAGTGCACAGTGCCTGACTAAAGCATGCCATGGGGTCTTTCCAACTGCAATCATGATCATCAACTTGCCTGCAAGGATTGTTATCTTTTGTTATGACAATCTTAACTCGGAATTCAGTATTTGGATGTGCTGGAAGTAGTTAATAATTCTATGATGTGTAGTTGCATTTTATTTTTTATTTAGACATTGATGTTTGTATAACAAGAGAATCGAGATACAATGATTCTCCTATTTTGAATAATTATTTCCAAATTGTGCAATCACAAATTGGATAATCGATTTTGCTGCATTAATTGTATAAATTTGTGATTAGTTGGCATACAAACAACTTTATTGTTCTTGATATTTTTGAAGCTTCTATAATATTTTACATCGTGTAATTGCTGATTGGAATATGGATGTCAAAGGGGATTTCAGGGTCCCTGAAATTTTGTGGAACGTGGAACATGATCTTTTGTTGATATGGTGACAAGATTTTCTCGACTTCAGTATCAGTTTTGGTGAATTTCACTGGAGATCAATTACTGTTGGAATATGATGTTTTAATCCCCAAAACGTTTCCACTGGTTTTGATTATTAAAAAGATCTGTACTGTTAGCATACAAAATGCCTATTTTTTTGTAGACATTTGTCAAGAGATCATTGACAATATCCAGCCACATATACTTTTCACAACCATCATGGTACAGTAAAATTAAAATTTCCTTTGCAACCTTTACCACCTGAGAAAAATGAACTGATGTTTGTTATGCATTCATTGTTTGGTCCACTCCAAAACACATGGAGCTTCAGTGATGAAGCATTGGAAACGAAGAGAGGTGTTGTCATTTCTAGCCATTTCGTTTTTAATTGCAGTTTTTTCTTCTTGGGTTGTACTTTAGCATGTTTGAAAAAGAGTATAAACTTCTGTGCAAATTTTTAATTTATTGTGAGTACACTCAGAATATTTTCTTTTTCTAATTGTAACGAACAAAGTTCTTTATAGCAGGTTAAACATTCCAGAAGACTTGGAATATGTAGATCTCCACTGAAGATACAAGAATATATATTAAAATGTATGAATGAGAATGTGATGTTACAATTGAGAGTGAGAGCTTGATTATATACCCCAGGCAGGTGTTCCTTTATGAACGGTCACGTCCTTAGGGACATACCTATTCATTAACTAATTACTAATTAATCATTATTTATGATGTGCTATTATTATTTATATTTACATTATTTACATCTTTATTTTATTCATAACATTAATGGAGACTTAACATAACAGGTTTGAACCCAAATTTTATTCATTTTGATGTTAGAAAATATTTTAACGTTTTTGAAAGTGAATAGTTTGGAACAACCATGTAGCCATCTCTGGCCTGGGCTGGAACAGACAAAAAAGCTAACAATTGTATATGGCATCTTCTCTAATTTTGCGGCATATGAGTTAATTTGTTTGCAAGAAAAGGGATTGTAATTAGATTTTCCAAGTTTTGTTATGTTTTTTTCCCTTTTGTTTTGTTACAGACTGAGGTTCCAAGTATTTCTTTTAAATTTGAATATGAACTTGGCGACTTCGAATATATATTTATAAAAGGAAAAGATGAAACATATTTAGAAGGTTTTCTCCTTCGGCTTTTCTTCCAAATGTTTAACCGTTATTTTGTTCTGGACGTGTTTGAATGTATGATTTTGGTTATGAAGTTGAGAGTTTTGAGTATACTTGAGTAGACAACATTGGAGTTTTGTAGGACTTATTTGACCATTCACACTTTTATTTGCTACTCTGATTTAGTGGTAATCTTATAATATTAGGAGAATTTATGTTGATTCGTTTTCCTGTCGAGATAACTTCTTGGATAGTTAGATAGTTGATGTCACAGTTTTATAAATGCAGGTCAATTGATTCTGCGGTTGTATATAACCAAATTCCGACTATGGTACATGAGTTGCCACAATTAGTGAGACAGGTATTATGCTTGTCATTGCTAAGTAAAGTCACTTCCTTCCTTTTTGCTTTCCTATGTACGCAATTTTTTCTGAACACAAGTATGAAGGTTGTTTTCATGTTTAAGATATAGTGACATGCTTTAGAGTTATTATAGAATGTTGACCATATGTATGGTTTTAGGTTTTTGAGTTTTGGATGATGTTTTTGATAAATAATATCATACGCAAGTGAAAGAACATGCATTTAATACAAAAAGTGCTGCAGAAACAACCACCATGTGGTAAGGCTGCCAGGAAAAATCAACCTAGCCTATCAAAAGCTGCCATGAAAGCCATTGACTCCTTAAAATTAAAGAGCCATTCAAGTCCACATAACATGGTGTAGAAATCAATTAACAGAAGACATGCAAACCAGCTAGAGATAATGAGAATATCAAGTTGCGGTTGGAACCAAACCCATTGCAAGAGGAGGGTTCTTTGCCCATTGGTGAAGGCTCCCATCACTCAGTTGTAGGTTCCATCTGTTCTTGCACTACATGGTGTCTTCAAAATGATTTGATTCAGATATGGCCAATAGAGCAATCGGAAGGTTATCAAATTGTGGGACCTCTAGGGTCTTCGTAAGGTGCCAACTCCTTTGCGTTTCTTGACACTCTCTCATCACTTGGCTCATCTCATGTTGTGACTGTTTGCCACATGAAGCTCTTGAGTATGTAGAATGAGGAGGGGAGTGCTCTTCAGCAGGCACTCTACTCTTGGTACACCGTGCATTAGTCAAATAATATATGCAACTTCCATTTCCATCTTCCTCAAAGCATTTGAATATTTAATATGGATACATATTAGAGAGACATTTTGCCATGTAAAATTTGAGTTGTTTTCTGCGTCTGTGGAAAGACATTCATTTTTTGTTTTCTAGAGATGATATAAAATATCAATTCTAATCAATTGCCATATTGTGTGAAATTCCACAACCCAAGGGAGAGAATGTCCTAAAAGTGTTGATTTATAAGTAATTCTAAGAGGATATGATGACACAGCTTGCAAGTCCATTTATAGGCAAAATGGGCATATTTACAATACCAACACAAATGCTTTAGGTATTTATTCTTGCCATATAATGGACATTTATGCTCACTAAGTATTTCAGACAATGGCCAACAGATAGGCCTCCTTGTTAATTTTTCAAATGCCAGTTTCAGATTTAATGTTTCATGCAGTTATTTTACCCTTAAAAATTATTTTACCTAGTATAGAATTTTTTTGCAGTAAATAAAATTTGAAAACTACAAACAGAAAATTCTCTGGCAGTTTAACTCAGCAAATAGCAGTGAAAAATATTTAGAAAATAACCCAGGAAAAATCAGACAGGAACAACAATTATTTTATCCCTTTAATTCTCTTCATTAAATTTTCTTAGAGAAATTACGGGTTCTCTTGCCAGGGAAAATCACCCTCTGAAAATACATAGAGAATACAACTAATGGAACTTGGCAAAATCAGCCCCTAGAAATTCATCCTGCACTTTGCTGGCTGTTTTTCATAAGTTAGGCTCTCTTGAAGCTGCTTGTCTCCTCCACTAGTGCGGCCTCAACCTTCTTGGCCTCCCCACACCTACAACACCATTCCACAAACTTGGCTTTGACCCTCTCGTACTCTCCAAGCTTGTGGCACACTTCAGCCTCATCCTCAAGCGAATATCGGCCCTCCTCTTGTGCGCTCCACCTATAAAATTGTGCTGAGTCAAACTCCCAGCGGCACACTTTTCTGATTTCTTCAATCCGTGAATCTCCAACTCACCAAATCTGCACTATGACTTATGCAAATTCTTCAGAAAATCTCTCTCTACATTTCTCGTGTTGTGTCTTAATCCTCTCCCTTAGGCTGCTTTTATAATTCTCCATAGGCCAAATTCCTAATCTCCAAAGTGGTTGAGGGCTAGAATTAAACCCTAGTTTTCTTTGATCAACGATGGAGATTAGATCTAGGTCACTTAAATAATTAATTATTAATCCTTAGAAAAACATTAGACCAAAGTCTACATTAATCAAATAATTAATCAATGTACTTTTCCTAAGTTAAAGCTTAGGAAGGAGACCATATTAGCTGCTCCTCCCGAACAATTACCTAAAGAGGACTTCTTTTCCTACATGCAATGCAACAGCTTATACGTAAGACCTTATGAAGCTAGAAAAATCAACACTTCATGAATCAAGGAATAGGAAAAGTAGGTTATTTTAACTTTAGGGTACATCTTCTAGAGAAGATAAAATTTAGTTGATACTATTGTGTTTTCTCTTTCGATTTAACCCTTTGGAACTTTTTTTAATTTTAGTGTGGCAACAACCTTGACCTAGGACATGACCAATGGTACCCATCACTCAACTTATATTTATTGAACCCTTTTCTTTGGTTGCACCTCCAATCCTTCCTCTAGGTTTGGGGTCTTGAGAGATCCAACTTTAGAAGAAGGTTGTCTAGAATTAAACTCTATACCTTATGTAGGATAATTTGATCAGTCAAGAAAAGATTGAACTCTCCTTTTAGAGTTTCCTAATTCTTCCAATTTTTGTTTTGATTGTTGTACACGTTTTTGAGGAATTGAATGTCATTGTTGTATAGCCTCAAATTTGAGAACCAAGAGGTATATGCAAAGTGTTTATTGTCCCGCAACATCGCTATCGACCACCATAAGAAATGATCATTAAAAAAAGATCGACTATTGGATAATTACTCTTCTAGACCAACTTGTGCTTGATGGTCTCCCAAGCTTGCCATATGCACTTTACCTAAAATTCCCTCTGATTTTAATAAGGGTAGAGTGATTAGGAGGGTCATGAAACTTAGATTGCTTTAGGCCATGTTACCACTAGGGGTCCTCAAGGTGATACAATGTCTTAGCATGCTTTTGCAGGCTTGCTTGATCTCAATGGCTTTAATGACCCATTTGGCATACAAGGCCTTAGATTTATGTAAGAGTCCATATTTGTCCTTTATATATAGTGGTGCAACACAAACCCCCATAGACTTTATGAAGCCTTTGTTTCCACCAAAGTTGGTCGACCTAAAGTTTTTAAGAAGCTTCCTATTTGGTCGTGTTACCACAAACTCTAGCACCTTAGTGCAAAGCCTCTCTAAGTACTCTAGATCAAGGGCAACATTGGTAGCGACCATCACTCTTATCATAGTAGTTGCTCCCATGTTCTATGTATGGATGTTATCCCCAAAAGGAGGCTTCCCCAATAGATCTCGAAGGTTAAATAATCCAAGAATGCTCAGGCTAAATATCCTCCAAGGATTTTGCTAAATAATCATCTCAGGATAATATTCAATAAGGTAGGATTTCAGGTGCGATGAGGCAATGAGTTCAAAGCAATGTGGAAAAAGTCGAAGTCGGGATTAAATCGGCAAGGGTCCAAAAGTTGAAAAAGTCGGCAAAATTAAACGGCCAGCCAAAAAAATCAAAAAATCGTGATTTAATCGGCCAGCCAAAAAAATAAAAAAATTGGGATTTAATCGGGATTTATTCCCGACTTTTTCCACACTGGTTCAAAGTACCTAAGGCTAAGTCTAGAGGACCAAGATGGTGCTGGAAATGCTCAAATAGATCCCAATCACATGCTGCCTTTCATTTAATAATTGTTGTTATAAATTAGGGTTTATAATAAGCACAATTTATAGCATGCAAAATTTATGGCAGCAATAGCAAATAGCCTATAATTAATGATTAATAATAAATGAGCAAGGATATTCAATGAGTAAACAAAGGAGAAGATTACAATGGTTTTTCAGTGGCTGAAAATGCATAAAAGAATTTCTAAACCCTAGACGCCATCCCTAAAAAATTTCGCTGAAATATGCATAAAAATGATATTTTTCTTTTTTCAATTTAGAAGATGCAAAGTCAAACCTTAAGGGTAGGAGGTTCAAGGTATTTTATGCTATTCAAGGCATATTTTGTTGTAACTTAACTTTAGTTTACCTTATAAAACATAGAAGAAACGAAAAATGTTTTTATTTAAAAGATTGACACACAAAAGACTATTGCCTTTGTTAATATTGGGTATATGGAGTAAGAAAGGGTGAGGTCACTAGTAGAAGACTTTGGTTGGAGCGAGTTAAGGGAGAGAGAGAGTGAACCTTTGAAACTAAACCCTAGTGTTTTTTAATCAATTGGAGATTTAAGGTCAAGGAATGCTATACCAAGTTTCCTTGATGCATACTTGGTAACAAATTTTGCAAAGAAGATGTTGGAGCCATAGAAGCTCAATATATCAAGATTAAATGCTCATAGAAATCCTAATTCTACAACATTTGCAAAATGGAAGAAGATACTTGCAAAACAATAGCACAACTCACCATAGAATCACTTCATCAATCCAAGAGAAAATCCCTCCAAGCAATAATATCCTCCCGAAGACGATTCACTACCTTAGTGTTCCATTGCATCCAAGAGACAAGAAGACTAGTGTGCACTTTGTCTAGATGAGTAAAAATGAGTGTGCCAATAATCTTCTCCAAATCGACTTCCCTCTATTTATATGACAACAACCAAGTCAATTTTGGAGTAAAGTTGACTAAAGTCCCTAAAAATAATAAATTATATGATTACAAGTTAAGTAGGTCAGAAGTGAACCTAAAAGATACTCATATCAATGATAAAACATAACAAAACGCCTCCATTTAGCCCATATGTGTAAGAAAAATATCTTCTAAGGGTGACATCATCCTCTAATGGTAAAGATCATCAAAATGTGCCATGGATTGGTCAAAAGACTGTTCGTCAGTCAAAAGCGATCTCCTCATCAACAAGGTGTCCTCTTCATCGAGCACAACCTGCCTCATTAGTTGTCATCATCAACCAAGCGACGCCATCACTCCAAGCCTCATGAGGGTGACATTGCAAGGCTAGGGTATAATGCCATCATCTAGAAGTGTGTACCATCCCTTCCAGAGTGATCTCATGTCATCATCATTGTTAAACTAGTCCAAGAGTAGGGAAACGTCCAACAAGAAAGTAGAATGCTAGCCTGGGGATGTCCAATGGTCTTTGGAGTGTATGTATATGTATATATATATATAAGTATAAAGGTGGGAGGCAGGGTGTTGCCATCCCCAATCCACTGTCTGACGCCCAACACATGTTGCAGTTTGGTTGTGTTAGTTATTACTTGGTGGTTTCCAACAAATGCCATTGGATCCTTGCATCCTCGGTGCAGTTTTGGTCTCCCTTCGCGATTTGTTCACTCAGGAAAAAAATTATAGACGTTTTAATTGATGGTTCATTGGAGGTCACACATCAAATCGCAGCTTAATGCTTTGCATGATTATCTCTTGGCCGATGGTGTTTAATACAAGGTAGTTTTGCAAAGTCGAGGAATGGGGCAACATCTCTGGCCATGTGATCATTGCATAGGATCCATATTTAGCTCTTTCAAGATTGCTTAGCCGTTTAATTGGATGCTTGAAGAGGACTTTTTATTCTTGATCTCTGTCTATTCAAGCCTAATGTTATGGTTTTTAGGCTAAAAAAGTTGACACGACGGAGTGTTTTCTCTAGTCACTCTAGCCTTTTCCATTCCTAGCTACTGGTGGGGGTCGGTTTCCGCAATCGAGGCAAGCCTTGTAGAAGGGTTGCCAAGCAAGCTGTTTTGATAGCCTCCTATTGTTCACAGAGCTAGCTCTTGTAATATACTTTGCTTTGGCTCCTCTCTGCTCAGGTCTGAATGTACTATCTCTTCTCCTGGATTTAATTTTATTCTCATACTCTATCTTGTGTCTGCTAGCTACTCAGGTGCTAACGTAGCTCTAGGTGGTTCTCTCTTTCACTCCCCTTCGAAGTGAGGGGGTTTGTTTTGATCAACACAATTCATCAGGCTCCCTCTTTTGGGTAAGGCCACTCACAAGACCACTATCACTTGTTGAGAAATCTATAGGGCAATGATTAGAGTGATTTCTCTTTTCTTGATAATTGCTTGTGATGTCTTTTTACTTTTTCTTATTTATTAGCTTCTTTACTTATTATTATGTTTGTATATAATTAAACAACTACCAAAAACAAGAAGAATAAGAACACAAAATATAGGCTGCAAGAAAGGGCCAAAACCTCTCCACCTGAGAGGAAAACCGACAAATCTCTTTTCTTCCTTGTAGATTCTTCAATTGACGAATTCCAAAACCTCTAGACCAAGACCAATACCCTCCAAGACCAAGTCCAACCTTTCTGGATGATGTGCTTTCCTTGTCCAAGTCAAACCTAGTCAAATCTCTTCCAATAACACAACTTTAACTCCGTGCCGTATAATTTCGGCCGTCACTACAGACCTGAAATTTTCGGCCCTCCAGAAGTTGCTGCTGCCACCCGTGTGAGCTTCTTTTAGCTTCCCAAGGCTTCCTCAGACCTTTGCTTGGATTTCTCTTTCTTTTGGAGCTTGAGGATGGCTTCTTGTGACCTTCGCTTGACCTTCTTTCCTTTCCTTCTTCAAGATCAAACTTGTAGAAGAAAACCCTAGATCAAGTGCAAAAACCCTAGCCGTCCTTCGCACGTGTGAAGGAGAAATAGCCCAAAGATAAGTCTCCTTTGTCCTCTTCTTTATTTTCTGCCTTCTTCTTCCTCCTATGCTTGAATGATTGAGTGATGAATGCGATCCAAGGAGGTCGAGTTTCCTCCTTTATATAGGCTTCTCAAGGTGGACGTTGCTCCTCAAATTAGGCGGACTTGTTAGCTGCCATGTTGACTTGGTCTTGAAGGGTATTTTGACACTATTAAGGACAAAAATAATTTTCTTTACAAGTTACAATGTGCCCGATGGGGTCTTCAACTTATGACAACGACTCTTTTGACTTCTTGACCTAGGATCATCCCTAGAAGCACTTAATGGGTGCTTGACCTATAAAATAAAAGATCTTGAGCATGGAACCCATGCTCCAAAAGTAATAATAATAATTTTTTTTCATTTTATGATTTACAATAATCAAAAGTACATATTAATTTATGAAGACTGAACCTAGGTACACATTTTTCAACATCGCTCACTTTTTGCTCTTCTCTTCTCATGTCTTTCCCATCCCCAGGGTTCTTTCATTCATACCTAGAAAGGTTTTGTTAAACACACACAAATTTGATAGGCAAAATTTAGATAAACTCGTGTGGTTACATTCTATTCACAAGATGCACATATTACTACATAGTTTTTTGACCCTTGGTTTTCATCTTCCAAGAGGTCGCTTGGACTTCAATGATTGTTGGAATTCCTCCACACGAACCCTAATAGTTTAGGTGTCCAACATCCCCCCCCCCCCTTAATCTAAAGGGGTGTATGTGAGTCCAACGTGAGAGTTGAAATAGAAAAGTGCATGGAAACCAATGGCTGAATGTTCTTTGAAATGGTGGTTTAAGGAAGACCACAAACCAAATGAGGTATAAGAACCCGGTGATTCCATTGGTAGTGGTTTAAGTTTGACCACCAACGTTGGAACTAAGCTCAAAGCAGTTCTTGGAACAATTCCAAATCTAGCTAGAACATGAAGTCTTCTGCGAAGTGGAAGTGCTCCTTGATGATGGTTTGAAGATGACTACAAATTGATGTAGCAGAAACCAAAGTCTTCTACCGATGGTGGCTACCAACCAGATTATGCTCATGGAGCATGCTACTGAAGCTGACTATGGTTGACTCTGGCTCTAGGATCTGGCATCTGGATTTGGTTTAGGATGTTGCTTAGGCTCACTTGATATTTCTTTGAAGCAAGTAGCTGACCATTAGCCCCCCCTGTTAGATACAAGGTGAGAAGATGAAGACATCCCCACTGCAAGATGTGTCAATACTCGAAAATGAACTCTGAGTATGATTGATATATCTTCTTGGCTGTTGAAGACCATTGCCAAGAGGCGATCCATCCAAGTTGAGTCTTTGTTCTTGCAAGGGTCTTGGTTCTGGAACATCTTTGTCTGAATGATGACTATGTTTACCACAATGCTCAAGAGGGTGAAGATCAAAACACTGATCTTTCACATGGCCAATCTAATCACAATGTTGTCATTTGACAATCTGACTTAGTGATTCTGGAGCAGGTGAAGATGAACTGTCGTGAAGAAACCCAACACTATGAAACTAGATTGGTTTGGAATAGTCTGGAATGTGAGAGGACACATCCTTTTCATATCCAAGATTGGTTATGTTCTAGTCGCTGATAACTTCTTCCCAAGGTTCGATGATGGGCTTGGGAAGTGCAACTTGAAACTTTGCGTCTTAATGCAAATCTTCTCCTGAAATGACCTCATTGATTTGATCAATCTCTGGTTACTAGTGGGAGTCAACTTCAAATAAAGAATTGCTCTGAACAAAGAGCAGTTTAGAATGATGACTCTTCTGTTGTAGCTCATCTTGTTGTAGTTGTGACCCAAGTTGGAGAAACTCAATCTTCTCCTGTGCATGTTGTAGACATATTTTAATATTAACAACAGTGGCTTTACTGGTTTTCAGTGTGTTGTCAGGAGTAGATAGGAATAGAGTGCTCAATAACTCTAATAATCCATCAAGTCATTAAGAGATGTGTCATGAAGATAAGTGCTTGGAAAGGAGTATAGCTTATTGAACTTGGTTGGGTTGTAAATTATCTTGATATCAAGGCTCTCATCAGCTCTCATCATATTCTTGTGTTTTAATCATTTCCTGGTTGTTGATGAAACAACGAGATTCTTCTTTTAATTCTGGCACTTGGTCTTCTTCAATAAGATGGGATTCTTCATTACGCTTGTCTTCTTGAGGAGACATATACAATTTTACTACAAGGTTTTGTTGATTTTCTTCAATCTTGTGATGGATGTCCTCACTCTTTTGATTTCCTTATTCAATAAGATTTTTTTATTATCATTGTTATCAAGGCCATGCAATAAAGATTCATGAGAAGGGGATGAAGGTCGAGCCTATTCATGGTGATCTTCTTTACTGACTTCCCCAAAAAGACTAGCGCCCTCCCCTAAAGTTATTTGTTCCAAATATAGTTCGTCTATTTCTCGGATAATGGGAAGCAAACTCTCTGAATGTCGATCACGTCTTGCACAAAAGGCCTAGTTTTTTTCGCAAAGGATGGAAACATGCCTTTGCAAAGGCTTTTGTACCAAACCATTGCAAATCCTTCCAAACTTATAGTTAATTGACACATCATGGTATCCTCATAGAGGAAGTAATTTTTCTTAAAATGTTTGATATAAGCAGAGAGGTGATTTACAACTGCATCCCCATAACCATGAAACATAGGTGATCCAATTTTATAATCATGGAGAAAAATCTTCATATCTGAGAAGTCAATCTGATCATACCATGGTGCTAACCATGCAGGTAGCTCCATCTTGTTGCTAGTTATAAAGCTTGGGTAGTTAGGCTAAATTGAAAATATAAGATGAAGAATATCAATGAAAATACCAAAATGGAGTCGCTAAAGAAACCTTAGAAAATAAAAGTAATTTACTTTAGTGATTATGTTTTAATCTCAATTGTCAATCTAAAGTGAGGCGAGATCTAATCTTGGTCGTGAATCACTTTGGAGATTAGGGTTAGGGATTTAGCTCAATGTAAAGTTATAAAAACAAGGCAAAGGAGGGGAGAAAGACACTATACAACAACACAAGTCATTGAGAGAGGCATCTCAGCGCTGAGTGGACAAGGACTTCCATTCAAGTTTGTTGGGTTCGAGGAAGGTGCAAAAGTGAAACATTGAAGATCTAGGTCATTAAAGGAGATCAAGGATAGATCTAGGGCCTGATAAACTGGATCGGATTCAAGATATGTTGCAACTGTAAATTTCTCAGTTGGGCCATTATTCTTGGACAAGAGCCCAAGTAGGTTTTGGTTTAATGATGAATTTATTTGATTGGGTAGAATTTGTATCAGTGTTATGGGGAATTGAACTGGGGATAGAAGTGGAAATCTCTCTGAATCGGGAACCACATTGAAACCAATAAAAAAACTAGAACTTAAAAACCAATCGACCAAAAACACAAAATATTCAAATTTTAAAGAAAAACATATATATTCACGTGCATCCATCTGAATCCAAACCATTTATACACAATATGCAAAACTTCTAATTTATATAGCAAATAAGAGTGCCTATAACCAAAATATCACCTATTGCAACACATTTTTGTACCAAGAATACATCAACAAAGGCTCTAGATGGCCTCTAGTGTAAAAAACAATCATGCCAGAACAAATACCTACATATCATCAAAATTAGTGCCTATATTAGGATCCTCATCTTCAATATAACCCTTTAAACATTAAAATAAGCTAGAAAAAGCTTCACATGTCAAATCGAGATTTTGTTTGAGTGATTACTACATTGTTAGTAGGGTCATGATAGAGGAGTTCAACAGTGAATGCCACTACCACCAAGGCACATAGAGGGCTTGGTGATCTTGACTAAAGATAGTTCCATACCCTCGTACACAGCATAATCCAATGGAAACGTTGCAATCCCCCAATCCTGAAATCCTGAAAACTGTTAAGTTTGCTGGATTTTGAATGGATCTAAAATTCTACTTTCTTGAATAAATTAATGGTAATGTTAAAAATCTAAGTAAAAGGATGAAAATGAAAGATAAAGGAGATTGTCATTTTTACTTTAAGAATTTAACATTAACATTAATTGCATAGCAATAGTAGGGCCATAGGTTTGAATATTAGCTTGCCCCACTAAAAAATTCTTGTTTTTTATTTCAAATTGCTTTTGGAACGTCCTTGGTCACACTGTATGGAACAAATCGGTTAAGTAAAAATGCATTGGTTTGGTATCGAATCGCCGGTTCCATTACAAATTTGATTGGTCTAATTTTAGACCTCAAACCAAACTGGTTTGACCCCTAAACCAGTTAGACTGACTGGTGCCACTAGTTCCAGTCTAGTTTCGATAACATTGATTTGTATGTGTGACATGTAATTGATATTGATTATAATTTTTCTTCCGCTAAATAATTGTGTTAAGAACCTAGTTATATATTTATTCAATAGATCTGTGATAAATCTGCGAGGAACTAATTATCGAGTGCTAGGTTCAATCAATTAACATGGTGTTAGAGCAAAAACTCAGTGAAGCTGATCTCAAGGTGTTAGGTTCGTATAGGTGTTGCAAGGGCCAGGTTTGGATGCAATCATAGGTGGCACAATTTTTTTTTTTAATATTTTTTTATAGGGTCGGAGATGCATGTACCGAATTTGTATGCTACACAACATGTGTATTCGTGGTTGAGAAATTAAGCCGATTGCTGAGCAAAGCTATGCAAAGGGGTTGAATGTTGAAAATAAAATTAAAGAAAAAAGAAGTGGTTGGCGACAATGGTGGCAAACAGTGGTGGAACAACTGCCAACCAACCCAGAGATGTCAGGCGACCCGACTGGTTTCCAGGAGAGTTTGCGAAGGCATTGTTGAATATTACGCAAAAAATGACAGGATAACACAGGTGTAGAGGTTTGAGCCAGTTGACAGAGTAGGCGGTAGGTCGGGGCGACAAAGCAAGAGTATGCAAGACGCGAGGCTGAGGTGCAGGGCTAGTGTGGATCGAGTTCGCGGAAATGTTTGACGATTGTAGAGGTAAACAAGACTGAGTGAGTTTTTGGTAGAGACAGGGTTGTGTGAGGCAACTCTTAGGGCAAGCTTCAACTGCAACCATAGTCAATAGACCTACACAACAACCGTTGGGACTTGTCAACGGAGCGAACAAGGCGGAGGCCTGATGCAGGAGCATGAGGCTTGAAGACAAAAGACTTTG
Source organism: Pinus taeda (assembly GCA_000404065.3). Taxonomy (NCBI): domain Eukaryota; kingdom Viridiplantae; phylum Streptophyta; class Pinopsida; order Pinales; family Pinaceae; genus Pinus; species Pinus taeda. Next base: position 283,184 of record APFE030997730.1, on the reverse strand, counting down.
GAATTTATTCCAAAAATACAAAAAAGGTTTACAAGCAAAGGAGTGGGATCCTTTAGCTGTCACATTACAAAGCTTTCTAGATAGGATTTGAGCTAGAATTCAGGGATTTGAGTTATCATGTAATTAATTCAAGTAGTTAGGCTTAGTTGAGATTCTCGAGGAGAATATCATGCAGATTAGAGAGGATTAGGTAGTTTCGATCCATTGATTTAGGATCTGGTTGTTGTATGTACAGGTATTTATGTAAGTTTTGAATTAATTTGTGAGAACCGCGGGAGAAGATTTGAACCGTCCGATCGACTGGCAACATATCCAACAATGATCGTGTGCTAACAAGCGCAGACGTTAATTCCAAAAACGAACGTGATAAATTATAAAACTGAGTTAATAGCTCAGTTAATCGTGACCGTTCGCTTGAAGGAGTTAGATCCGACGGTGATCGCGTCGAAAAATGCACAGGAGATAATATAAATTTTGGATGCGATATTTTATTGACTGTGGTTTAATCCAGTTGAATTCTGGATCGATCACAACCATTCATTAAGAAGGGATGAGATCCGACGGATATCGCTTCAGAATATGCACGTGGGTTAACTTAAATTTTGGACCTGAGAAGGCTATGAATTTTAGTTGTATTTCCTTTCGGTTCCGTGGGAAAGGTGAAGGTTTGCCATATATCGGGTAAATTAACCAGTTCTACTATTTTAGCAGAATAGATAAAATTGGAGGTTGATGACTAATTTTACAAAGGAAACCCGAGAAGAAGTTCCACCCGAGCTTGAGGAGATCGTTTCTAGTTTTGAACGATTATCCTTAACATCTGCAACCAGCCCACCAGTAGTGGTATCAGAGCAGCGTATTGACACTGAACAAGATCTCAAAGATCAAAAAAAGAAATCCAACATGGCTTTCAGAGTTGGAGGAAGACGTGGTGGTGGTCAAAGAAGAGGAAGACCAGTTGCAAACGCTGAAGTGTTGGAAGCTATGCAACAGATGCAAGCTAGATTAGAAGCAGTGGAAATGGGAAATCAAGGAGATGCAGGTGCTGGAGATGTCAGTGAGCCTGAAGTTGAAGTTGCAAAAGAAGAGGAACCTGTAGAAGTTACTCTTGAAATGAGATTCTTTAAATCAGTGTTGGGATCCACAACTAAACCCAGACTTGAGGGTATAGTTTATACAGGAGGTTTAAACCTTGAGGAGTTGATAGACTGGATTAATGACATGGATAAATTCTTTGATTATGAAAAAATGGAAGAAGGAAAGCGAGTGAAATTTGCTGTCACAAAATTGAAAGGACATGCAACACTTTGGTGTGATGGAGTGCAAGCAGAAAGAAAAAGACTTGGTAAGCAGCCAATTAAAAATTGGAACAGGATGGTGGCAAAGTTGAGAGGTAAGTTTTTGCCAAGTGATTATCAACAAACATTATTTAGACAGATGTAGAATCTTAGACAGAGGTCTTTGACAGTGAAAGAATACATAGAGGGATTTTACAAAGTGAGCATAAGAGCTGGACAAATTCAAGATACAGACGAGAAGGTTGCAAGATGTATAAATGGTCTCAGAATGGAGATCCAAGATGAGATAAGTGTGCTGTCTCCTAAAACAATAGACGAGGCTTATCAGATGGTATTGAAGGTTGAAGAAAAGCTCATGAGAAAGCAATCTGCCAGAAGTAGAGGTACTTTCTGAGGAAGGGGAAGTCAAGGTGGTAGAGGAAGATCTACAACACCTAGAGATGGAGCTAGCAGCAACTCGAGTCAGCATACACCCACAGAAGGTGATGCAAGTGGCAGGAGGAGTTTTTTTAGAGTAAGAGGAGGCAGAGGTAGAGGAAGAGAAATCAGATGTTATAGATGTACTAAGTTGGGACACAGAGCCTATGAGTGCCCAGAAAATGCAGGAACAAATCAAAGGAATGTAATTGTTGCTCAAACTGAAGAAGAAGCAGAAAAAGTGCCAGAAGAAGAAAATGTACTAGAGAAAGGGGAATCTTTGGTAGTTAACGAAGTTTTGTTAAAGCCAGCGAAGGAATTTGTTGAACCAACATAGAGAAACACTGTGTTCAGGACTATGTGCAAGGCTCAAGGAAAATTCTTTCAAATGGTAATTGATAGTGGGAGCACTGATAATTTGGTCTCTACAGAAGTGGTGGAAAAGTTGAAATTAAAGACAGAAACATCCAACGCCTTACAAGGTATCATGGCTTCAGAAAGGACATCAGTTGTTAGTAAAGGAGCAGAGTGAAGTGGAATTGCAGTTGGGCAAATACAAACACAAAATTCTGTGTGATGTGATGCCTATGGATGTGTGTCACATATTATTGCTGGGAAGACCTTGGCAGTATGATAGAGGAGCTATGCATGATGGGAAAAATAACACATACAAATTTGGTAAAGATGGTATTAATCATACATTGCTGCCTATGGAAGAAGAGGATGCATCAAGAAAACCTGATCCAAAGACTCTATTGCTGAGTGGAAAAGAATATTTGCAGTAGATTGAAGAGGATGAGGTAAATTTTGCATTGATTTGCAAACCTAAGGTAATAATTACTTCCACTAAAATTTCTGATTTGCCAATTGAAATTCAAGAGATGTTGGAGAATTATTGTGATATCATTGTAGATGATTTGCCTAATGAGTTACCACCCATTAGAAAAATCAGTCATCATATAGATTTGATTCTAGGGGCAAATCTACCTAATAAAGTAGCTTACAGGATGACTCCCACAGAAAATGAAGAAATCAGAAAACAGGTTCAGGAACTGTTAGATAAAGGACTGGTTAGAGAGAGTTTGAGTCCTTGTGCAATGCGGATAGTGTTGAGTCCAAAGAAGGATGGACGCTGGAGAATGTGCATTGATTCAAGAGCAATCAACATAATAACAATCAGGTACAGATTTCCTTTACCTAGAATTGAAGATTTGATGGATTGTTTAAGTGGAGCAAGATGTTTTACAAAGCTGGATTTAAAAAGTGGTTATCATCAAATAAGGATTAGAGAAGGTGATGAATGGAAAACTGCTTTTAAAACAAATGAAGGACTGTATGAATGGATGGTGATGCCTTTTGGGTTATCAAATTCTCCTAGTACGTTTATGAGGCTTATGAATGAAGTTCTGAAAGAATTTATTGGTAAATTTGTAATAGTATATCTGGATGATATATTAGTTTACAACAGATCTAAAGAGGAACATATGAGACATCTGAGTTATGTCTTACAGAAGCTGCAACAAGAAAAGTTACTGCTAAATTTAAAGAAATGTTCATTCATGAAGGAAGAGTTGGTATATTTGGGATTTGTTCTTTCTGCTTATGGATTAAAGATGGATCCAGAGAAGATAAAGGCAATCATAGAGTGGCCTTCACCAAAAAGTGTTTCTGAGGTAAGAAGTTTTCATGGTCTTGCTAGTTTTTATAGAAAATTCGTAAGGAATTTAGTAAGATCAATGCTTCTATTATTGATACTATAAAGAAGGATAAACAACCATTTAAATGGACTGTTGAAGCAGAAAAGAACTTTCAGCTATTGAAAAGGAAGATCACTGAGAAACCTATTTTAATTTTGCCTAATTTTAATAAACCTTTTCAAGTGAAATGTGATGCTAGTGGAGAAGCTATTGGCGGTGTTTTAAGTCAGGTGGACAGACCTGTGGCTTATTTCAGTGAAAAAACTGAATGAATCAAAGAATAAATATTCTTCTTATGATAAGGAATTTTATGCAGTTGTACAATCATTGAAAAAGTGGAGACATTACTTGATGTTTAAGGAGTTTATACTTTATTCAGACAATCATGCATTACAGTACATTATGCAACAATCAAAGCTTAGTTAGAAACATGCAAAATGGGTAGAATATCTTCAAAGTTTTAATTTTGTACTGAAGCATATAAATGGCCAATCAAACAAAGTAGCAGATGCCTTAAGCAGAAAAAGTATCCTAGTTCAGGAAAGTGAAATTCAAGTGTTGGGTTTTGATTTTCTTAAAGAATTATATGAGAAAGATTTAGATTTTAAAGAGGCATTTGAAGCTTGTAAAAATCCTGTTTTATTAGACAGAAGTAAGTGGTTGGATTTTTTCTTGCAAGAAGGATTGCTGTTTAAAAGAAATCAACTGTGCATACCAAATTGTTCTATGAGAGAAAATTTAATCAAGGAGAAACATAGTGGTGGAATTGGAGGACATTTTGGCGCAGACAAGACTTATGAGTAGTTGAATCGGTTTTATTTTTGGCCGAAGATGAGGTCTAAAGTGGAGAAGTATATGAAAAATTGTAAAATCTGTCAGTATGCAAAAGGAAGGAGCCAAAACACAGGTTTGTATGTTCCATTTCCTATTCCAGATAGACCTTGGCATATGGTAAGTATGGATTTTGTTTTGGGTTTACCAAAAACTCAAAGAGGAAATGATTCAATTTATGTTGTGGTTGACATATTTTCTAAAATGGCACATTTTATTCCATGTTATAAAACCAGTGATGCTACTCACATTGCTAATCTGTTTTTTAAGGAGATTGTAAGGTTGCATGGGTTACCTAAGAGCATTGTTTCAGAGAGAGATACCAGATTTGTTGGTCATTTTTGGAGGACATTGTGGAAGAAACTTGGTACTAAACTGAGTTTCAGTTCAGCTTATCATCCTTAGACTGATGGACATACTAAAGTTGTAAACAAAAGCTTGGGAAATCTTCTGAGAAGTCTTGCAGGTGAACATCCAAAGCAGTGGGATCAAATTTTGGCACAAGCTGAGTATGCTTATAATGATTCTCCTAACAGGAGTACAAGGCAGAGTCCATTCTATATAGTTATGGAATGCACCCAAGGGGAGTGTTTGAATTAAGAGACTTGGGCAAAGTTGAAATGAGAAGTGCTAAAGGAGAAGATTTTACTTCAGAGATTCAAGCAATACATGAACAGGTACAACAACAGTGACAGGATCGCAACATAAAGTACAAGCGCAGAGCGGATTTGAAGAAGAGAGAAGTTAATTTTGAGGTTGGAGATTTGGTTTTAGCACACCTGATGAAAGATAGATTTCCAAAAAGGGAGTATAACAAGTTAAAATTTAAGAAAATTGAACCATGCAGAGTCTTGAGGAAATTTTCTGCAAATGCATATGAAATTGAATTACCCCCTGATATTAGAATATCTCCAATTTTCAATGTTGCTGATTTGTACAGGTATGAAAGTGGAAATGCAGAGGATACAATAGAAGATAAGGAAGAACAAGAGGTTGATTGGGTAAAACAGTTACCAACAGCAAAGACATTGCAGCTAGAACAGATTTTAGACAAGAGAGTGTTTAAAAGGACAAGAGGACAAGAGTATTTTCAGTATTTGGTCAAATGGAAAGATCAATTGATTGCTGATGCTACCTGGATGACAGATGCCATGCTACAGAAGTTGGGCAGTTCTGTAGAAGAGCTCATGGACAGGAGCCCATGAAGAATTTTGTCCATAGGAGTCTGATGTAGGAGCATGAGGCTTGAAAACAAAAGACTTCGAATTTTATTCCAAAAATACAAAAAAAGTTTACAAGCAAAGGAGTGGGATCCTTTAGCTGTCACTTTACAAAGCTTTCTAGATAGGATCTGAGCTAGAATTAAGGGATTTGAGTTATCTCATAATTAATTCAAGTAGTTAGGCTTAGTTGAGATTCTCGAGGAGAATTTCATGCAGATTAGATAGGATTAGGCAGTTTCGATCCATTGATTTAGGATCTGGTTGTTGTATGTACAGGTATTTATGTAAGTTTTGAATTAATGTAAAGGGATTTGGCTGAGGAGGATTTGATTGTAAAGTTTGGAATCTATCTATATCTCTGTGTATACTGTGCATGAATGGTCAATCCCGGAGGTTTTAATTTCCTTAGAAATAATTCTGAGTTCTGTTGATTTCCAATTTGGGTCCTTTAGAACTAGATTCTGTATAATCTTGTGTCATCACGTTTAGATTTTCACTCACTGTGTATTAAATAGTCTGGATATGTTTTAAGAAATATAACTTACAGACAGGCTAAACTTGGCGGAAGTGTAAATTCTTGACAGAACAAAGAAAACCCCGACAAAATTCTTGAGAACCCTAGGAGAAGATCTGAACCGTCCAATCGACAGGCAACAAATCTAACAGTGATCACGTACTAACAAGCGCAAATGTTAATTCCAAAAACGAATGCGATAAATTATAAAACTGAGTTAATTGTGTCTGTCCGCTTGAAGGAGTCAGATTCGATGGTGATCACGTCAAAAAATGCACGAGAGATATTATAAATTTCGGATGCGATATTTTATCGACTGTGGTTTAATCTAGTTGAATTCCAGATTGATCACAGCCGTTCATTAAGAAGGGACGAGATCCGACAGATATCGCTCTGGAATATGCACGCGGGTTAACTTAAATTTCGGACCCGAGAAGGCTATGAACTGCAGTTGTATTTCCTTTTGGTTCCGTGGGAAAGGTGAAGGTTTGCCATATATCGGGTAAATTAACTAGTTATGCTATTTTAGCAGAATAGATAAAACTAGAGGTTGATGACTGATTTTCCAAAGGAAACACCAGAAGAAGTTCCACCCGAGCTTGAGGAGATCGTTTCTGGTTTTGAACGATTATCCTTAACACCTGTAACCAACCCACCAAGGCCATAGAGGTGGGCTGAGATTTCGAACAAGTCACGTGGAGTAGTTGTAGTCTTGTGCACAAGGGGTTGAGGAAGACTTTGCAGTCGACAGGCCAACAATGAGGAAGTTGCCAAGGTTGACGCAACTAGTTGATAAAAGAAAAGTTGAAGTTAGTAAATGTTGTGGTGTCAGCCGGTTAAGCCTGTACAATAGAGGTTAGACAACACAAAGGATTGTGCTGCAGGCAGAGTGCCATGCTAGGCATCATCGAGTAGCTGTGAGATGTAGTGGCTAGCGAGGGGTCATGGGTGGAGTTATTAAACACGGTGCAAAGTCATTGGGCAAAGGATTTGCCACAATAGGCATGAGTCGGTAGTGACTAGCCGAGTTGGACGCTGTTGGTAGGGTCAACCAACAGAGGTCATAGAGAATGCACGTGTTTCACATGTTTGCCAATGTGATTAGCGGAGGTTACCCATCAGAGGGAGAGAGGGAGATTGTACCAGTTGAGGGATTGGTAGTAGTTTATTTTTGTGGGTGTCTCAAAGGACTGTGGCAGATCGACAAGGAAGATATTTGCAGATCTATAAACCAACATGTTTCTTGTGTGTGTTAGAAGGACGTAGCACAAAGGGCCACAAGGGGGAGCATAAGAGTTGTTTGACATCATAACCAAGTGGGACTTAGACTTGCATGTGGACTTTAGTGTTGATACCAAACATGCAATACATACTATCCTTTATTATTATTTTACTGAAATATCAAGGATTTGCTTCCAAAATTTATGGCATGAATTTTTATTCCAAAAACACCATAAAATTTTCACAATTTCATACAACAGAAATCACCAACAAATTAAATAAGAATTTGTAACCTAGAAATTAGATGAACTGCTGCAATTCTAGCAATATTTTATTAATGGAATTCTTAGAGGAAATTTACATAAATCTTCGAGACAAAACTTGATTGATGAACTCCTGAAAATGCCTTTTCTTGTTAACCCTTCTAATTCGGCTTCTCAAGTAGAGAAATTGACCCTCTCACAACAGGAAATTCAACCCACAAGTAAAAATCAATTCGAAACTCCTTGGAGATGTAAATCAACCTGCTATTGGATCAATCACTGAGGTGCATTTCAACCTCCCAAATTCCCTAGAATTTGCAATCATTGGAATTAATTATTTATCTTATTTTCTTCAGATGTGGCTCAGCCTCATTGCTAGGGTTTTGTTTGGCCTCTGCAATATAATGTAGCCTCCCTTAATAGCTAGCGATTCACTCCTCCAATGAAGATAATAAATCCTCCAAAGCTCCAATAATTCAAACCACACAACCTTATTGACTTTGCTCCTAGGAATTCACTCCTCTAGATTCGCTCTGGCGCTATAAGGTAAATTTGATCTTCAAAACTTGATAATTTCAGCCTCTCTTTAGACCAATACATTTTCTGAAAGATGATAACTCCCACCAATAAAAGAATTCGACGTGTACAATCGTCTCCCAACAAATTGTAGAACTCGACCTTTTCCTGTTGAATTTTCTAACTATCCGTTATAAAATTAATCTATATTCTGCTGGTTTATTTCTTCTGCTTGTAAATTTTGAACAAGTTATTTAAAACATTTAAATATCGAAATAAACACAATACAGTGACAACATCTACAGATCATGAGCTGAAAAAATCAAACACACAAGTGACATCATTATTTTTGGACAAATGTCCCTGGGAAAACCAAATGCGGGAAAACTGGTGCAACTATTCTGAGGGTTTATTATTATGCAGTATTTCCTTGAGCATTACTGTGTGCCTAACTGGCTCACCCGATAGAGAAAAATACACGGCAACAATACCTCTATATTTTGAAACAGGGATTCAGAAAACCTGTCCCATGAAACCCTCTCCGACGATGTTGAAGCTTAGCGGTGGCCCTTCTGGCCTCTATGTCAGCCTCTCTCTGACCTGCATCAGCCCTTTGAGGCACTGCGCAGCCTTTGGGACCACTCGCCACATCACTCCAGCAACCTCTGCGTGGATGATGCAGTCCGTCTGGCCTTTGCGTTGTCTCTGTTGGGCTCTGCGTGGCCTGAACTGGCTGCTACTCTTGCTTTCTCTGCTTCTGCCCTGGTCTCTCAGTACTATCTCTGCCTCTCTGCCTCGTACTCACTGCCCTTCACTACTAATCACTGATTCAACTTTGCTTAGCAACTCTGCTCTAGCAAAATGAATGACTGATTACTCTGGTGTGTTCTCCAACTGACCCTCAAGCCTCTTCTTATACTTTTCCTATTGGTCCTTCAACGACCGAGATTAAATCTCTAATCAACAACTAAGATTAGATTTGGCTTGATCCATGACTTTTGGAACCTTCTAACCCAGTTTTATTTTAATACCCATTAATATTTTATTTTTCCTAAGTTTAGACTTAGGAACTCCATTAAAAATATTAATTATTTTACTATCTCCCAAACCAGGTACAATCTATCCAAACCATTTTCAGGTCTTGGAGATATCATGTGTTTTAGCCTCTCCACCAATCTTCATGGCTAGAGCATATCCTATGCTACCCCAAATCAACAATCCCTCTTAGCAAGGACTGTGCTCTAGTAATACTCACTGAGCATCACTCTAATTATCCGACTCCGGTACCTGTGCCGATGCTAGGCCTCCCTGCCCCACATCCTCTACTCTTCTGCGTCCTGTACTGCTGCCCATGGTCCTGCCACTGCCACTGTTGCATCCGCACGACTGCTCCCTCTGCATCCGTGCTGCTGCTAGTCCATCCCCCCCAACACTGCATCTACACTGCATTCCCCTCTCATCATGCTGCATTGTGCTGCTACGAACTGCTACTGCACTACAACTTAGTCACTGAGAAGTAAGTAACTGATCCTCCCAACTTCTGACATCCCTGTCAGGCTAGAAACAATCCTGATGCTGAAGCTCTCTCTGCCGCTAATAAGTGCTCCCTCCATTGACCTTTGCACTACTGCAGTAACTCCCTGCTTCTCGCACTACTGCAAACCTCTCTGTGACATCCTGCACTGTTGCAACACTTCTTGTGCCTCTCGCACTGTTGCAGCCTACTAGCCTCACGTTGCCCGGGGACTCCTACACTGTAGCACTCTCTGCCACTTCATCTCCATCCGTCTCTACCGACATCCGACAGTCTTGCTACTCCTTTTCGGGGCTCCCGTAGCAAGGTATAATCCAAGAGGTTGGGTACCTCAGGATCCTGCCCCTCATTGCTTGTAGTCCTCCTGACTACAGCTCGATGTCTCCTCACTTTTTCTTAAGTGGTACATGAGCACTCATGGCACAATCGTCATCCTCCTCGACTTCTTTCTCCGCCCTCGCTGGTGCTGCCTTCAAGTCAGAAGCCTCTCCCTTACTTTTCTTCCTCGGACACTGGTTCGCATAGTGACCCAATTCCCCACAATGGAAGCACTTGACCTTGGAGTGGTCCTTCTTCCTCTTCTCCTGCTTTCCCACAGATGCTAGAGCCGCATCCTCTTCCTCTTCCTTCTTGATCCTGACCCGTTTATCGGTACTCCCCACCTTGGTCAATCGTCTGATCTCTTCTTGACGAAGAGTCGCACACAATTCTTCCCAACCTAAAAGACTTACTCTGCCCAGTATGCTGTGGACAAATGTCTCCCACTCCTCGGAGACTGCGTTAAGTGCGGTCCTCACCATCAACTCCTGATCCAGCGTGGCCCCTATGGAAGTCAGTTGGTCATGGATCCCCTTCAACCGACCGAGGAAGACATCTGTCTGCGCTCCCTTTTGCATCTGGTATGACCTTAGCTGATTCTCCAGGAGCATCTTCCTCTACATAGAAGTATGCTGGTACAATGTCTTCAAAGTGTCCCACATCTCCTTTGCCGTTTCCTTTTCGGCAATATGTGGAACCACATGATCCTTGACCCCATCAAGGATGATGCACTTTGCTTTAGCCATTGCCTCCTCGTACCTTTGATTAGCTATCGGGTCAACTGGGATAGCCATTACTCTCAAGGCGAAGCTCTCGATACGATGTCTGTCTAGAATCGACAAGATCCCAGCCTTCCAGACCACAAAGTTGGATGCTTCGTCCAGCTTGTCTTGATCTCTCAGCCCATTCACAACCATCTCTCTGCTCTTCTTTGTCGACTCCTCCGAGTCCCTCTACTTCTCGCCTGGAAGTTCTTGGTTCGACTCCTGCTGAGTCTCTCTACTTCTCGTCTGGGAAGTTCTCGGTTCGACTCCTCTGAGTCTCTTTACTTCCCGTTTGGAAGTTCTCTTCTAGACTCCCTCTGAGTCCCAGTTTCCCTCCTGGAAATCCTTCTGCCAACTGTCAAGTTGCCTCTCTCTAATTGTTTGTGCAGCTGCAACATTTATAAGGATTCCTTGGCTAGAAATCCGCCTCGGTAGCAACTTCCTCTACCTTGGTTTTGCCCTATTAGGTACTGTTCTGACCATAGTACCCCACCAGCTTTGCTCTCGCAAATTGTCCACAGCTTCCTTTGCCCCAACAACTGAAGGATTGAGCCTCTTGGCTCTGCGCAATCTCGACATCGGCAAAACAACTCCCTCAGCCAACTGCGTCAGTCCTCCTGGCCTCTGCGTGACCCTGTTTCTGCCCTCCTTAGCCTCTGTGCTGGCCTCTCTCAGGCACAGACTGATGATGCAGTCCCTCTATGTGAACCCTTACTCTCTCGCTTTTGCAAGGATCAACTAATGTCACTCGGGACAACTGATTTTGCTGCAAATGCTCTGCTCATCTAATGCCTTCAGCTCTCCTGTGATCTGCGACCACGCTCTGATACCATAATGAATTTTCTAAGTCTATCTGTTAGAAAATTAATCTGTATTCTACTGGTTTATTTATTCTACTTGTAAATTCTGAACAAGTTATTTAAAACATTTAAGTACCGAAATAAACACAATACAGTCACAACATCTACAGATCAGCAGCTGAAAGAAAATAAACACGCAAGTGACACTGTTATTTTTGGACAAATGTCCCTAGAAAAACCCAATGCGGAAAAACTAGTGCAACTATTTTGAGGGTTTATTATTATGCAGTGTTTCCTTGAGTTCAACTGGGTGCCTAACTGGCTCACCTGACAGAGAAAAATACAAGGCAACAATACCTCTATATTTAGAAACAAGTATTCAAAAAACCTGTCCCGCGAAACCTTCTCTGGCGACTCTGAAGCTAAGCGCTAGCCCTTCTGGCCTCTGCGTCAGCATCCTGCTGACCTACGTCAACCCCAGGACCCTTTGCGTTAACCCTCTGAGGCACCGCGCAACCTCTGCGTGGATGACGCAGTCCCTCTAGCCTCTGTGCTGTCTCTGCTAGGCTTTGCATGGACTGAATTGGCTAGTTCTCTCGCGCTCTTTGCTTCCACACTGGTCTCTCAGTATTGTCTCTGCCTCTTTGCCTTGTACTCACTATCCCTCGCTGATGATCACTGATTCAACTTTGCTTAGCAACCCTGTTCTAGCAAAATGAATCACTGATCACTCTGGTGTGTTCTCCAACTGACCCTCGAGCCTCTTCTTATACTTTTCCTGTTGGTCCTTCAACGACCGAGATTAAATCTCTAATCAACAACTAAGATTAGATTTGGCTTGATCCGTGACTTTTGGAACCTTCTAACCCAGTTTATATTTATACCCATTAATATTTTATTTTTCCTAAGTTTAGATTTAGGAACTCCTTAAAAAATATTAATTGTTTTAATATCTCCCAAACCGGGTACAATCTGTCCAAATCATTTCCGGGCCTTGGAGATTTCATGTGCTTTAGCCTCTCCACCAATTTTCATGGCTAGAGCACATACGATGCTACCCCAAATCAACATTTCCAATTTGTTTGGCATGATGAGTTTCCAACCTGCTCCTTTTTCTATCAAATCAATTTCTGTGATTCAATTTGCGAGAGCACAAATTGGCTAGGGTGGCTGTGCAACCATCAAAACCAATGGCACCGACTAGGGTGTGTATCCCAACATTGAATCTGGGAACCAAACAAGGGTTTCCACCTCTGTCAGTAAGCCACCTAAACTCCTTAACAAATTCACCAATATTCTTCACATGCCCCTTCTTCCATCTCATGCTCCCTTTAATAACATTTTCCTCCTTCAAAAACCATGGGTCACTTTATTTTTTTGAAGTGACTTTTTACCACCCCTTTATTTAATTATTATTTATTTTATTATGGTGACCCCTTCATTTTTTGTCAATAACCCATGGGATTTGGATAGGCGATGACTTAACCCTTTTTGCCTCTAAGGATTGGAAAGGGACATTACACTGTAAGGGGAGTTGGAAGAATGATATTTTAGCTTGAGTCAGGAGGCAGATTGGAACTAAGGTGGAGTTTGTTCTCAGTCTTTATGATAGAGAAGAAGGGGTTTTGTATAATGTTCCAGGATGTACATGCATTGATCAAACACATGGGATTTAGCTTAGATGATGGCCATGTCATTTGTGTTGGAGAGGGCAACCTATATAGGCTAAAGGGCTAGCCTATTTGGGCGATGGCAAGAAGCAAAATAGTGACAAAGAATAAGGAGCAAGAAGATCTGAAGGTTGAGCAGTTTAGAGGGAGTCAACGTTCAAGTTTAATTGGGAGGAGCAATCAACAGATCCTTTGAAGTATATCAAGAAGGTCTCTTGGTATGAGATAGGATGTTCAAGAGCAGGACGCTTCTAGGAACAAGTCCAAAGAGAGCAAGTCTTCGAGGACGATTGCGAACCTAGTGGCATCATGGTAACAGATATAGTTCTAGGATCAGAGCTAGTTCCAAGTGGTAGAAGTACCTCCCTCTCTTTTGTGAGTGTTGATGTTTGTAGCTCAAGTAGGTACTTCTTCACATGCTTAAGTGTCTAGGTGTGCAAAAGTCGCACAAAGTCTCCTTAGGACACTTGCTCAAGTATTGAGTAAGTTGCTAATGTAACATAACCTAAGTCTAACTTAGGTAAAGCACATGATTAATTATTTGGCTATTGAGCTAAAGAAACTTAGGAAAAATAAAGTAATTTACGTTAGCGATTATGTTTTAATCTCAGCTGTTGATCTCAAGTGAGAGGCAAGATCTAATCCCAATCATCAATCACTTTGGAGATTAGGGTTAGGGATTTAGCTCAATATAAAGATATAAAAGCAAAGCTAAAGAGAGGATACACCATTCAACAACATACGACATTGAGAGAGGCATCTTATTGGTGAGTGGAGAAGAACATCCATTCATTTGTGACGAGTCCGAGGAAGGTGTAAAATTGCAGCATTGGGGATCTAGATACACCAAGGATATCAAGGACAGATCTGGGGTTTGATTAGATGGATTAGATTCTGTTGACCACTCTGCATCAACTACCCTAAAGCAATGTACATATTTGCAAGAAGATTCCATCATGATCAAGTAGTGAGATCATCCATATTTCATCATCTTCAGCCATCATAGTTTAAAGTTGTAAACCCATTCTACATGTCTGTAATGTAAATGATCCTAGTAAGACCATCTATTTATGTAACAACCTAGGTAATCCTACTTTTTTGTTGACAATCTCTATCCTAGGAGGTTTTTCATCTCACCGATTCATGTGTGTTTCTAAACAAAGATGATCGGCGAAGTTTTTCCCTCCAATCTCACCCCAAAGCTAGGGTTGATTTTGTCATCAAGATCTTAGGTAAATCCTAGTGTTCTAGACGAGTCTTTTGTAAAGTGATTTGGGAATAATTTTAGCTAATTGGCTAAATTATTTTATTACAAATCACCGGGGGTCTACTAGATCATATTTAAGTTGCAGAATTTGGTAAAATAATGAGGGTCTATAACAAACGGGTTTTCCTCCTTCATTTATTAAAATGTAATATCTTGATGTAAAAAGTATCTTAGTGCATGGTCCTTCATAGTTAAACACCATGGCTAAAATATTTGAGGGTTGGAAAAATTATTAATCCTCTCATGAGTCAATAATTAAATTTTTTGGAAAAAACAAATTAAAATCCTAAGCCAGAAATTTAATTAATTTTATGTCCTAAGAAAAGTTAATTTCCAAAAAGTAAAATTCGTGGGTCTTAGAGAAATTAATTTTTGGAGGTCCCCGACCAATGGAATATTGAAAATTTCAAGAGATTTTGGACCCTTGGCCTTGGTAGTTAAATCAAAGTCAATTTTTTTGAGTAAATCAACTCAAAATAATTAATTTTGAGTTGATTAAAATTGAATTAAATGAAAAATTCGAATTTCCTCAAAAATAAAATAATTTTGACGGAGGAGATTAAAATATAATTAATTTTTTTTCAACGGTCGAGATTACTTTGACGAGGATCAAGCCAACTAGCCGTTAGAGAATTAATCTATAAATTAGAGGTCACTTGTCATTCAAATCATCCGATCTTTTAGATTGTGTACTAGCTCTTGAAGCTCTCTTGTAATATTTCTGGAATAATATAATGCAAAAGTCTTTGGCATTTTCATTGATAGTGGTGTTCTTTTTCTACATCTTATGGTAATATTGTTTTTAATGTTTTGCTAAATATTATTTATAAATTGTTGATTTATAGCTTTCGTAGAATAATCTATGGCACAAATATCTTGCTTAGTTTATTGTATCTAAGGTAGCAGTTTTAATTGGATTGAATTAGTAGGTATCTCTAATTCTTGAATATTGTATTGTTATTTTACCTCTCTATCAATATGACAATTTGATCTAGTGTTTGCAGAAACCAGTCGTACTTTAAAAATTGGCCGTTTGGTGAAGTCTTCGGTTGGACGAGCCGACTCCCAAGGCATAAGATTTGAAGAGCCCACTGGATTGAAATCTCAGGATTTATCTAACGAAGCTTCTCTTGTAGGGTTATCTGGGCCAGTACCTCATTTAAAATTTTCTCTATTTTTTATAACTTGTGCTAAATAGCTAGATCTGGCTAGGAAGAGCCTTAGATCTACAGATCTAGGAGCGAAGTTAGACTCGCACTCCTCAGGTCTAATAGATCTGTAAATTATTTGTATAGATCTGTGCTCTACTTGTATAGATCTGAAGTTTTGTAACATATTTTTTAATTTTCTAACTTGGGATTTGGGTTTCAATTTAATTTTTGTATATATGTAAGATCTCAGGTTTTATTTTTGTTTGGTGCAGGTTTAGATCTGAAGATTTACAAAGAAAATTTGGGGTTTTGAGGCAGATCTAGGCCCTAGAGGGCAAGATCTAGCCTCAAACTTTGTGTGTAGGGATTAAACGACGAAATCATTCATTTGAAGATTCAAATCTGAGTTTTTCATAGTGAATTCTGAGAGCAAATCGAAAGCAGAATTTATAAGTTTAAGAATTCGATTTTGGGCAATTTTTTTTCTTTTTGGGACAACCCTTGGCTTCCTCAAGCTTCTTTCTTGTGGCTTCCATACCTGTTGCCTTCCTCCATTCCTACAGCGTAAACGCTGCCTTAATCCCTCATGCAGTCATCCATTCCCCCTCCCAATGCACTCCTCTCATTCCCTCACGCATCCCACTCCCTTATCCCTCCACGTGAAGTCCTCTCCTTTCTTTGCCGCACGACTCCTCTACCTGCCTTACTCGACAACCTCCTGCTCATTCCCTCTCCTCTCCAGCCGCGTCCCTTCTTTCTCTTCCTGCGCCCTTTCGTCCTCTCCGTGAACTGCCTCCGCATCCCTCTTCTCATCGTTGCTACCCGTCGCTCCTCTGCTCAGTCGCCCTAATATTCTCTCTATGTTGCGTTTCCTCAGCCCCTTGTTGCCAATTGCTCCCTCGTCCCTCCTTCCTCGACCTGCGTCCATCGGCTCTCCCTCGCGCTGTCGACCTCTAAAGCATATTTTGATTTAATTTTTATGTGGCCTTTGGCCCTTTAAAAAATTAAAGTTTTCTCATCCCTAATATTAATCACATTAAAATCTTTTTGATTCGTTGGCCCTTTAAAAAAAATCAAATTTTTATTTTATAACCATCATCACAATTAAAATTTAAGAATTTTTTCAAGTGTGACACAAATTTCAATCTAAAGTTCCTTTTTGAGTTTTTGTGACAAGGGTTTTGGGGCCTATAATCTTTAAAATTTGTGGGGTAAAAATTTAAATTCTTATATAGTCAAGGCACCATATAATTATTTTTTTAAAATCCTCTAAGTCTGATTATAGGAGAATTTATTTATTTATTTTTCTCTAGATTTGAGATATTAGAAAAATTAATGATTTCCAGAATCTTTTGAAGAGGTGTTTGTTCACCAAATTGGCATTAATTAACATATAAATTTCATTGTTATCCTGAATATTAAGTCATTGAAATTTAAGTGCTTATGCTTTCATTATTTGTATGCTTCAGTTAAGTTTTGTGATTATTGATCATTGGTTTTAATGCTTGATAATTATTGATATTGCTCACCATCTAAGAATGATATTAACTCAAAGTTTGGATCTGTTTACTTAAATTATTGGATATTTCTTGAATAATTAGTTTTGAGAACTTTTCAAGTAATTGTGATCAACATTTTTATTTAGTACTCTATCGTGGACTTGTGGAAAATTACATATCTTTTGGTTCATAAATTGAGTATTTTGAGCATCTGCATAATTGGTATTGACCTATGTTACCGGATCCGTCAGGCCCAGTGGCTGGATCCGCAGATCCCTGGATTAAAGACGGATTTGGATTCGGATCCACGAAGATCCGCCCTGCCCAACATTTGTTTGACGTTCTCAATACATATTTCCAAATTATATCTCAGCGTAGAATCTAGAAAGAAAATGTCAGTGGATGAATAACCCGATATTAGAAAAATCAGCGGTGCGGGAGTTCATTAATCTGTGTGTAATATGGTTTGACGTTAGCACATGTTTTCAAATTATATCTCAGCGCAGAATTCCAGAAAGAAAATGTCAGGGGATGAATAATGCTATATTGGAAAAATCAACCGTGGGAATAATTAACAAGTGCGTTCATTAGTTTCAAGATTATAAACCTGCGGTTGACCATATTATAAACTTTATTTCAAGATTACAAGATGCGGATGTTTGGATATTCTAATTAAATTATATGTTTATTTTAAAAGTTTCATGAAGTTCGTTCTATATAGTAACTTCATTTAATTTAAATATAATAACTATTAATTTATATGTTTATTTAAAAAAGTTTTCATAAAGTAAGTTTATTTAATTTAAATATAATAATTAGTAATTAATGTTTTCAATATTAGATACATTAATTTTATATATTAAATTAATAATTTATTTTTTACACCTGAAATAATATAGTATTTAAAAATATTATATAGAAGTTTTATATTTAAAATTTTAAACAAAAATTATAATTTTTTTTTATACAAATTTAATTAATATTTATAAATATATATTAATTCTGATATTATTTATCTAATATATATTTTTATAGGTACTATATATAAAACTATATATTTTAAAATAAATATATGTTTTATTTTATTTTTATATAATATTTATTCTTTAAAAATTATAAAATATTTTATATTGTTTGTACTTGGCGTATCTGGATCTTGGCTTTTCAAAAAAGTGGCGGATTCGTAGCTGAATCCGGATCCGAATTCTGGTAACTTAGGTATTGACAAATCATTGGTATTATCTTAGAAAAATCCTAAGGAGAGTGTTTATCTTGAAAAATTGTCATTGAATATAGCTTGGGTAAAATGATTTAATTCTCTAGTTCTCTTGACATTAATATCATTGGTTTATGATTATTTTGGCATATCAGTTATCTTTTTTTAAGAGGCATTATTTACCTGGATGATTACATCTTTGGCATCTTTGTATTGCATTCGTCTTGTGTAAGATTGTCTTCATTAAGTATTCTTGTCCTAAGACCAATCAATGCTAAGTACTTGAGCCTTAAACGATCTTACCTCAAGATTTCTCACTCATCCCTTTGCTAATCGTATTTTGCATTTCTTTTCATCATAATAACATTTTCCTTAGTAGCAGTTGTCCATCCTATACTTGGTCCTAAATTTCTTAGCAAGATAGTTGACTCCACAAAGCACTGGTATCAATTGTCTAAATCGAAGCATTTAAGTCTTGCTAGATCTAAACAAGTATTTGGTCGCTCAACTGTGTCTCCCGGATTGGTTGGTTCCCAACTAGTCATTCTTCATTCCATTTCCGTAAGGTCTACCCCCCTTAGTCTGTTGTAGGGAGACAACTTAAATGGATAGATTGGGGATCAGAGTGACAACCCCCGATCTGAGCCATTGTCGCGGTGCCTAGACATTTTGTGCAACATGTCTGTAATGTAAATGGGTTTACAACTTTAAACAATGATGACTGAAGATGATGATGAAAACCGGATGATCTCACTGCTTGATCATGATGGAATCTTCTTGCGAAAATGTAAACTGCTATAGGGTAGTTGACACGGAGTGGTCAATAGATTCAGAGTATGTTGTTTGTAAATTTCTCAGGTGGGTCATTATCCCAAGACAGGAGCTGAAGTAGGTTCTGATAAAATGAACTGATTTGATTGGGCAAAATCTGTATGTGTCACATGTGATTGACATATGCTCTAATGATGCCTCTGTTGAATAATGGTGTTAAGAACCTAGTTGTGCATTGATTTAGTAGATCTGTGCATTTATTGGGTAGATATGTGCCAATTCAAGAAATTAACACCTTACATTACTTCTCACCTTGGAAAACGGTTTTTTGTGTTGTACCTCTTTTAGATCTTGTTCATGTGGAGTCACTAGGTGAGGTCCTACAAGTTAGCAATAGTAATACCATTATCACCAGAGTACAAATAAATGAAAGCTTACCAAGGGTATGTTGTTGAACGTCAGATTAATTGACCTTATCCTTGACAACAGCGCTAAAAAATGTTAGCCTTGGACAGGAACAATTTATACTTTGAAGTATATCTTGAAATGTTGTTGAAATGCTAGATTATTTGACCTTATCCCCAACAACGATGCCAAACATTGTTATCGATCAAATTAGTAGGGCTGCTAAGGTCTTAGCAACCCATGGGATGAGCACACACAAGGAAGGGGCTCACTGTTACCTTGGTTCAAAGCCCCACTGTTTAGATCCAACAACTTCCTAAATAGTCAAGGGAGGAGTCCCAAATATTACCCCATACAAATTCAAATAATAGCAATGCCTTTATGGGGTCACTTGGAGTAGAGGTGTTAATATCTCAGAGTTGTCCAGCTGTTAATGATGTCACTATATGGAAAATAACTAAACAGGGGATTTGTCAGAACCAAAACACAAAATATACGAAGTGTAACCTATCGATTTTGGTCTGCAGAAATTATTCTAACCAAATATGTAATCAGTCTTTAGTTTAAGCCGCTGGTTAGAGAATTAATATGTGAAAATAGCTTGCTGCCCTGTAAATCATACTGTAATGTTTACATAAAAACACAGGGACAAGAACCTGTTATGCCCACAACAACCACCCTACAAGTGCCTAAGCACTTGCAGATTTTGTGTCTAGGGGTGGAGAGGTATGCAGATCAATTTTGAGGCTTGTGAGGCCTCTCTTTAACCTAAAAGCGCTGGAAAAATCAATTTCCAGCAATCTGGAAATTGTGTTTTCTAGAATTATTGGTGAAACCCTCTTGGGAAAAATAACGCAAAAATTTCCAGATTTTAAATTATATTTTTAATGCGTTTGGAAATTGCATAAAGATTACTCTGAATGATAAATGATGCTGACATTAAGTGTAATAGAGTATATAAAAAGGTTTATTGAAAATGCTGAAACCTCTGATTTTATCGCATTTCCAGGAAGCGACGTTGAGTGATTTCCTGGATCTGCAAGAGAATTCAACTAGATACAAGCATAAAATATTTGAGAATAAATTACTTGTACCTATCCTTGATTAGATCTATCAATTTTGTTCAATATCTCCAGGGAAATGCTTGCTAATAAAAGTTAATGAAAAATCAGCTAGCTAATTAAACCTAAACTAAATATGGAAAATAAAGTTTTGGAATTTTTAAATAAAAGGTGGTTGTTGAGCTTATGCCTATGCCTTACTTTCCTAACCCTTGCGGGAGCGCGAAATGAACACCTTCTTAAGTTAATTTTGCTTGATATCTCAAGGGAGTGGGTTTGAGCTTTGAAACAATTTATCCCCACTATGGACTTATCCCCCTTCAATAATTTTTGAATTCACTGAGGAGCAATCTCTGTCAAGGTGGCACTTCCATTCCTTAGACTCTGTGTGAGATGAAGTCAAGATCCCTCACAATTCGAAGCTGCCCTTCGGAATTGTCTGGTTACTTGGATCGATCCACTTGCAAATCAAAATGGCTAAGTAGGGTCGCCCCCCAGTTTTCCCTATCCATGTGAGTAGGTAGCCCCTCAATGGCAAGGTTTGTTAACCTTAGTATAATACTACTTATTATTAGAGAAGTTAGATTCAACCAAATAACATATAATCAAGAAAAAAAGATGAAAATAAAATCCACTCGACACAATTTATATAAAAATAGACAAAGGTTTGCAAGGAGTGAGCTCTTTTTATTAATGATGGCACCAATCTCAAATGACAACAACAATAATACAATGATGGGAGGCTAGCATTTTATGGAACAATTGGAAACAACTAGATGATGGCTGGCTAACGGCTAGCTAACGGTTAGTTTTGACTCAAGAAAATATTTTACTAGTCGTCCACCAGATTGAGACTTGGTAAATAATTCCTAAAATTGTGCTACAAGGGTACTCCCTAGTAGCAACACTTGGAGATTGGTAGGGAGGATGCCAATCATTTTAGGGACAACAACAAAGGCCAAGACAAAGTGTGGACATGCAGACACTTGGAATAAATTAACATAGTAGTTTCTGAGAATTGCATAGAAGAGAATTTGTATGTTTGATATTCCAATAATAAAAATGACAAGCGTACATTATCACAAATTTTTAGCAAGAGACGAACCACGAAGGCAACCATTTTCTTTCTTGAGAAAACATTACTTAAATCATATAGAAAAAATGTACAATATGAAGGGCCTTGTACTGTGCTACAATCAAAGTTGCAACAAGGTCAAAATAAGCTTGAGAAGAGACATTCTGTGTCATTTATCAACACAAACCTTTTGACCTTGCTTTGAGTCAAACAATTACCTCATCAAATGCTAAATTATGAAATGGATGAACTTACATTTCCATAAAAAACAAACTTACAATGCAAACTTCAAAGAGAGTATAAAGCGAATGAGTAAACATAATGCCAAAAATGAGAGAAGTGGCTTAGAACAATAAATTATCTATCTCCAACTGGGGCCACAGATCAATGGATGTTTCCTTGAAGGAGGGTGATGATTCTTAGCGGTGCAATCTTCTAGCATGTCTGGTAAATGGGCACTCCCAGAGGGTGAGTCTTACTATCTCAATCATCCCACAATGAGGGCATATGCCATTTGTTAATCCACTTCTGGCAAGTCTAAATTTTGTGGGCAATTCTACATACAAGACTAGCCACATCAAGGCACTGAGTTTGTAGGATGCCCTGTATGACCGTGCATTGCTCAATATGGTTATCCAATGAAATTTATTATTTTTGAGCCCCACCTTTTGTTTAGAATTTGAGCAAGCTGGATCTTCCTATGTGTAATAGCATACAACTTTCTACTGCCATAATTGAAAATATTTTTATTGCAAATTCATGGCTAATATATCTAGACAAGTCTACAGAAAGCACCATTCATTTTTGATAAGGACTGAAATTGAATGAGTGACTGAATCTCCTTGATTATAACTATATCAAAAGTCAAATGGCCCTTGGATCGAGCATTGAAGCTTTGATCTGCCCATTTCTATTTGTTTGAATCCTAAAGATCAAGCCATAGAAGAATTATCTCCTTCTTCAATCCTTTGGCCTAGGAGTGAGGGCTATCATAAATGCATTGTGCTTAATTCATCGAGGTCCAAGGAAGATCCCATCTTGTCGTACCCCTAGTATAGTTCCAATAAAGGCAATGATAGACCTCCTTCCAAGCCTCCTATACTTTCTTTAAGAAAAAAGTGCCCTGTAACCTAAAATGATGTGGAGAACCATTAACATTGCATACAACAAATTGATCTTTGTTTCTGTCAACATGACTATTGTGCAGAATTCTACAAGTAAGAAGGGTTTTCCAATGAGCTTCCCCCTCCAGACAATGAATGAGCCCCTCGACTGCAAAATTTTTCCCTCAGCTACATCTTTCTCAAGAGCAAGTTGAAGGATATTAAGATGAACAAAGGGGAGTCTATCCAATCCTACTTCATGAGAATTATCACAAATTGATAATGATCTACTATATATTGGAGAAGTTAATGTTGACAGGGAGCTCACTCTCATTGCACTTGGAGGTCTTACAAGACCTTGGAATGTATTTGTCACCATTATTCTCAACATTGATAGGATACCTGGTTTTGATGATTTATTGGCTAGATGCACTCAAGAGGAAATAAGAATGATGGAGAGAGATAAGGCCTCTGATGGAAATGAACCTATTGCCTTCTTTGCTCATGAAAAAAGGAAGAATAATGCTAGTCCAAGCAGTCAAGGTCAAGGGTTCAAGAAGGGATTCAAGGAAGGAA
The DNA here is from genome assembly GCA_000404065.3 of Pinus taeda. Taxonomy (NCBI): domain Eukaryota; kingdom Viridiplantae; phylum Streptophyta; class Pinopsida; order Pinales; family Pinaceae; genus Pinus; species Pinus taeda. The sequence goes on along the minus strand of APFE030997730.1, from coordinate 259,994 downwards.
GAAAATGAAGGTGCTACAATTGCAACAGTTTCGACCACTATGCTAGAGAGTGTCCTCACAAGAAGAATACTCCAAGGGATGATGACAACAACAACCACAACAATTTCAAAGGAAATGACAACCAAAGGAACAATATGTTCAACAACAAAGGAAAGAGGACACGAAATACTAGGTATTGTCACTCTTCACTTGAATCAAGGTCAAACCATTCATCTACAAGAAGTATCGTATGTGCTCAATTTGAAGAAGAACCTGGTGTCTATTTCTATGATGGAAGATAAACGCTTCTAGGTAGCATTCATTGATGGAAAGGTATGTATTTGGCAAAAAAACCCTAAAGATGCATTTACTCTTAGATTTAGGGTTGATGGTCTCTATCAAGTTGGAGGAAGTTCTTGTGGAACTTTGGCGAGTGATACTTCTCTACAATGTGAATTATGGCACCGAAGATTTGCCCACCTACATTATAAAGCCTTACATGGGTGGGGTAAGGAAGATGGTCACAAGTATGCCCAAGGTTAACATGAATCATTAAGCTGTTTGTCAGGGTTGTGCAGTTGGAAAATTTACATAAGGGACCATTCCCTTCTAGTGAAAGCAAGACCACCGATATTCTTCAGGTGGTCCATTCCGATCTATTTGGTATGTTTCCCTTAACATCATTGGGAGGATACTTATGTTATGTAATCTTTATGGATGACTATTCTTGCAAAACGTGGATCTATTTCTTGAAGAGGAAGGATGAAGTGTTCAAATGGTTCCATTCTTTCAAAGAATTGGTGGAAAATCAAACAGGGAAGAAAATCAAGATATTGAGGACCAACAATGGAACTGAAAATGAATCAAATGAATTCAATGACTTTTGCAGAGAGGTTGGCATTAAGAGGGAGACAATTGTCCCATACACTCCTGAACAAAATGTCGTTGTTGAAAGAAAGAATCGAACAATCATGGAAGCCACCTGTGCCATGCTCCAAGATCAAGGTCTACTGAAATTCTTATGGGGAGATGCTGCCAACACTGCCGTATATTTTCAAAATAGGAGCTCACATCAAGCTTTGGACTTGAAGGCACCCAAAGAAGTCTTCATTGGTAAGAAACCTGATGTTTCTCATAGTAGAATCTTTGGTTGTCTCGTATACTTTCATGTGCCTAAAGAGAAAAGAAACAAGTTGGAAGCATGTGGGAAGAAAGGTATATTCATTGGCTACAGTGAAAATGCAAAAGCATATAGAATCTATGTGCCTTGTCAAAGAGATGTGGAAGTAAAGCCGTGATGTCACCTTTAATGAAGACACTGCCCTTGGGAGGGACGATGATGCTGCTGCCGAAAAAGGGGATGAACCTCCTATAGATGAGCTTATGCTCGATGTTGATGGTCTAATGGATCTTATTGATCCACCTCCTAGTGACCCCTCTACCTCTAAGAAGAGACCACTATGGCTCAAAGATACTCTCAAAGACGCTGAAAGACATACTGCTCCAAGAGGGAGATTTCGCGAAAGTAAGAAGCCGAACAAGTATCAAGGGTACTTGGCTTACATGAGTACTATCATTCAAGCTGAACCATGCACGTTCGAAAAAGTTGTAAAACACGAAGTATGGAAGGATGCGATGAATGAAGAATATGAATCTATCATGAAGAATGATGTCTGGGACGTGGTGCCTAGACCCAAGGACAAGTCTGTGGTCACCTCAAAATGGCTTTACAAAGTTAAACATGGAGCTGATGGGAGTGCTGAAAAATATAAGGCCAAGTTCGTTGCTCGAGGCTTCTCTCAAAAGGAAGGAGTGGACTATGACGAGATATTTACAACGACCGCTCAATATACCACTATCTGACCTATTATTGCTCTCGTTGCCAACCAAGGATGGAACCTACATCAAATGGATGTCAAGACTGCTTTCTTGCATGGCTCACTTAAGGAGGAAGTCTACCTGGAACAACTTCAGGGGTTCGAAATACAAGATCGAAGGACACATGTATGTAGGTTGAAGAAAGCCCTCAATGGGTTTTGCAAGCCCCGAGGGCTTGGTACGAGAAGATTGACAATTATCTCGTGAAGTTGGGATTTACAAGGAGCTTTGCTAATCCTAACCTATACTTCAATGTTGAAAAGGACATGCCTCTTATTTTGGTGCTTTATGTTGATGATCTCTTGCTGTGTTATGCAACCAACTCACAAATAGATAGATCAACAACTTAAAAATAATAATATGGGGACTACATGGGCACAACAATAACAATAAGAGGGCTACACTAACAATAACAATAAGGGGCTACACTAGTATTATAGGGACCTAACATGCCCTTCCTTCAAAAAAGTGTTGTCCTCAACGCTTGAGTAGTTTTGGATGCTTTTGTATAAAATTATCATCCTCTCATGTGGAACCTGTTGACCACTACATGTTAACGACCCATAGCAGTACACCTCATTTTTTTCGCAAAAGGGATAGCACTTGATTGATATGTCCATGTCGTCCAGCTATCATCATCAACCTAACTTCCAAGATGTTATGTAAACCCATTCTCCATATGTATAATGTAAATAATTTCAGCAGACCTGTATCATGTATGTAACGACCTAGGTAAACGTAACTTTCTAGTGATGATCTCCTTTCTAGGAGGTTTTTCGTCTCACCGATTCATTTTCGGATGATCGACAAAGTTTTTCCCTCCAGTCTTACCCCAAAACTAGAATGGATTTTGTCGCTATGATCCTAGGCGAGTCCTAGTGTTCTAGATTGAGTCTATGTAAAAGTAATTTGGGAATAATCATAACTATTTGGTTAGATTATTTTATTACAAATTACTTGGTCAGCTGGATTATACTTGTGTTGCAGAAATGGGTAATCTGTGAGGGTCTATTACAAATGGGTTTTCCCCCTTATGATGCAAAAACTATGTAAATCATGATGTAAAGTGTCTTGAGGGTTGAAAAAATAATTTATCCCCTCGTAGGTTAATTAATTAAATTTTCTAGCCCAAAATTAATGAAAATCCTAAGCCAAAAATTTAATTAATTCCAAGTCCTAGGTAAATTTAAATTCTTCAAAGGCAAAATTCGTCGATCCTAAAAATAAAATTTTAAAAGGTCCTGGGACTAAGATAAATTGATTATTTTGATAAATTTTAAACCTTTGATCCCTGGGGGTTAAGTCAAAGTCAATTTTTTGGGGAAATTAACTCAAAATTTATATTTTTGAGTTAATTAAAATGCATTTAAAGAAAAATTTCGAATTTCCTCAAAATTTAAATATTTCGACAGATGAGATTAAAAGAAATTTTGATCTTCATCAATGGTCGAGATTACTTTGACGAGGATCACTCGAACTAGCCGTTGGATGATTTACCTTTAAATAGGAGGTCATTTGTCAGTCGATCTATTCGATCTTTGAGTTGTGTGCCTATTAAGAAGCTCTAATGTAATTTTTTTCTGGATAATAAAGAAAGACTTTGGGGTTAAATTCTGCTTGTGTTACTCTTCATGGGAATGTTGTAAGATGTTTATTTCATGCACAATTTTTTCTAAAGCCATTGACGATAGCTTTTGAAGAGTGATTTGAGTACAGGTATCTTGCTCAATTGTTGGGGTTTGAATAATAATTTAAATTTTAAACGTAATAACAGGTATCTTTATTTGTCTGAATTTAATTATTATTTTCTCGCTCTATTTTTAATGGCTGAATCTATAGTATCCATGTTACCGGTTCCTTGCCATCAAACTTCCTGATATCGATCTTTGGAATATGGTGGGTTTTCAATCTAATGTTAGAGTCTATGAAATCATGATTAACATTTCTTTTGTTCTCATGATGAGTTTCGTCTAATACCTTTTCGCCATTGTTGATTTGGGGTAGCATCGTATGTGCTCTAGCCACAAAATTTGGTGGAAAGGTCGGGGCACATGAGATCTCCAATACCCAGAAAGGGTTTGGGCAGATTCTAAGCAGTTAAGGAGATATTAAAATAACTAATATTTTTAATGGAGTCCCTTAGTCTAAACTTAGGGAAAATAAAATATTAATGTGTATTAATATGAAACTGTGTTAGAATGGTCCAAAAGACATGGATCAAGCCAAATCTAATCTTAGTTGATGATTAGGGACTTAATCTCGGTCATTGATATGTCAACAGGAAAATTATAAGAGGAGGCTTGAGGGTCACTTGGAGAATACATCAGAGTGATCAATCATTTTATTCTCTAGAGCGGGGTTTGCTAAGAGAGATAGAATTAGTGATCGGGAGATGCAGTTGTGGAGCATTTGAGTACAGAGAGACAGAGAGGCAAAGATAGTGTTGGGAGAGCAGCGCAGTAGCCAATGAGTGACACAGAGCCAGCCAGGGCTCATGCAGGGCCATGTAGAGGCAGCCGGGAGTTGCGCAAAGCCTTAGAGAGGCCAACATTGCTGATGCAGAGGGCCAAAGGGCTGATGCAAGGCTTCCCAAGGCTGACGCAGACCCATCCGGGGTGACACAGGGCCAGCGCGAGGTAGAGGGGTTGATGCAATCGAGAGAGAGGCTGACGCTGGGGTTTCTGGGGTAGATTTGTGTTGAGTAGCTACCGGAAGGATTATCCGGGGTTTCAGACAGAAGATTTGTCAGAAACTGAGAGGTATTACTGTCAAGGAATTTCTCTGTTGGGTAGGCTAGTTTCGGCACACAGATTGTAATCGGATATTGCTTAATAAGAAAACCCTCATATAGGTGCACCTGTTTTTCCACATTGGGTTTTTCCGGGGACATTAGTCCAAAAATAATTGTGTCATATGGTGTGTTTGTTTCTGTTTCTTTTAGTTGCTGATTTGTAATATGTTGAGCATGCACTAGTCTTTATTTTTAGTATTTACATTGTAAATAACTTGTTAAGGAAAATAACAAGTAGGTAGGAATAAATCAGATAAAGTGCATGGAGGGTTTCTAACTAAGTAAACTTAGAAACTTCAACATGGTATCAGAGCGTCATTGTAGATCAGAGGAGGACTAAAGGACATTAGACGAGCAGAGCAATAGCAGCAGAAAACAACTGTCCTGAGGTGACAGAAGCTGTTTCTAGCAAAGCAGCAATAAGGAAGGGTGACGCAGTGCTTGCGTCATCAAGGATGAGTTGAGAAGAGGCAGCGCAGAGGATAAGGAGGCAAAGCGAGCCTCACGCAGAGCCACACAACAACTGGGAAGGTTGATGTAGTTGGTTGAGGAGGCCGGGTTGCTAGTGCCGAGATTGCGTAGAGCCTAGGAGCTCTCACCTTCAAGTTGCTGGGGTTTAGAAGGCTGCGGGAATATTGCAGAGTAGAGCTGGTGAGGTACTGTAGTCAGAACAATAACCTGCCAGAGCAAGGCCAGAGGAGTTGCTATCGAGGGTTTCTAGCTGAGGAACCCGAATCAGTGGTGCGGTTGCACAAGACAATCAGATTAGGGGGCATCTCGACAGCAGCAGAAGGATTTCCGGGAGGGAAATCAGGACTCAGAGGGAGTCCAGAAGAGAACTTCTAGACGGGAAGTAGAGACTCAGAGGAGTCGAACAGACAACTTCGAGGAGGGAAGTAGAGGAGCATCATGGCACTACATGGAGTAAGAGACCAGGATAGACTGGACGGAGCATCGAACTTCGTAGTCTGGAAGGCCAAAATCTTATCTGTACTTGACAGGAATCGTGTTAAGAACTTCACCTTGAAGGTAATAGCTATCCCAGTCGACCCCAATGATAATGACAAGTATGAGGAGGTGATGGCGAGGGTCAAGAGCATCATCCTTGACGGGGTCAAGAATCATGTAGTACCACACATAGCCGAGAACAAAACAACATTTGAGATGTGGGAGGCTTTCAAGAAGTTGTACTAGCATACTTCTGTGCAGAGAAGGATGCTGCTTGAGAATTAGTTGAGGTCATATCAGATGAAGAAGGGAGGACCGATTGACACCTTCTTCGGAGGACTGAATGAGATCCGAGATCAGTTGACTGCTATAGAGGCGACACCGTATTAGGAGTTGATGGTGAGGACAGCCTTGAATGCTGTCTCAGAACATTGGGAGGTGTTTGTCCAAAGTATACCGGGCAGAGGGACTCTCCTACCTTGGGACGAGATGTGGGCAGCTCTTTGCCAGGAAGAGATCAGATGGCAGTCGAAGACGGGTAGCAGCGACAAGTGGATCAAAGTCATGTATGAGGAAGAAGACGTGGTCATAGCATCTGAGGGAAAGCAGGAGAAGCGGAAGAAGAAAGATCTCTCCAAGATCAAGTGCTTCCACTACGGGGAGCTGGTTCATTATGCGACCCAGTGTCCAAGGAAGAAGAGTAAGGGAGAGTCTTCCGAGATTAAAGCAATGCCAGCATGGGCAGAGAAGGAAGTTGTGAAAGACGATGACTATGCCATGAGTGCACATGCACCACTTGAGCGGAAGTGCAGAGACATCGAGCTGTAGTCAAGTGGACTATAGGCAATGAGGGGAAGGATTTTCGAGGTACCCGGCCTCTTGGATTAGACCTTGCTATGGGAGCCCCGAAGAGGAGTAGCAGGATTGGCTGAGTCGAGTAGAGATGGATGCAGATGAAGCGACATAGAGAGCTACATCGCAAGATTCCCAGGACAACGTGGGGGTAGCAGGTTGCATCAATGCGAGAGGCACATAGTGTTGCACTAGTGTAGGATAGCACAGTGAGGTGTGCAACGGTGCACGATGTAGGGAGTTGTTGCAACAACGCAAAGGTCAGAGAGGGAGCACTTGTCAGCGACAGAGGGAGCTTCAGCATCAACGAGTGTCTCTAGCCCAACAGGAAGGTTAGATTGGGAGATTAGTTACTTACTTCTTAGTAATTGAGTTGCAGTGCAACAATGGGCAGCACAATGCAACATGATGAGAGGTGAACTGTCATATAGATGCAGTAGTGGCAGTGGTAGAACCATGGGCAACAGTATAGGACGCAACAATGCAGAGGATGGTGGGCAAGAAGGCCTAGCATCATCACAGATACTGATGCTACATGATCAGAGTAATACTCAGTGATGAGTATTACTAGAGCACAGTCCTTGCTAAGAGGGAGTGTTGATTTGGGGTAGCATCGGATGTGCTCTAGCCACGAAATTTGGTGGAGAGGTTGGGGCACATGAGATTTCTAATACCCAAAAAGGGTTTGGGAAGATTCTAAGTAGTTCAGGAGATATTAAAATAATTAATATTTTTAATAGAGTCCCTAAGTCTAAACTTAGGGAAAATAAAATATTAATGTGTATTAATATGAATCTGTGTTAGAATGGTCGAAAAGACATGGATCAAGCCGAATCTAATCTGAGCCGTTGATTAGGGACTTAATCTCGGCCGTTGATATGTCACTAGGAGAAGTATACTAAGAGGCTTGAGGGTCACTTGGAGAATACACCAGAGTAATCAATGATTCTATTCTCTAGAGCGGGGTTTGCTAAGAGAGATAGAATTAGTGATTGGGAGATGCAGATGAGGGGCATTTGAGTACAGAGAGACAGTGAGGCAGAGAAAGTGCCAGGAGAGCAGCGCAATAGCCAAGGAGAGTGATGCAGAGCCTGCCAAGGCTCACGCAGAGGCAGCCGGGAGCTACGCAGAGCCTCAGAGAGGCCAACATTGCTGACACAAAGGGCCAGAGGGCTGACGCAGGGTTTCCTAGTGTTGACACAGACCCATCCGGGGTGACATAGGGCTAGTGTGAGGCAATGAAAGGCTGACGCAATCCAAAGAGAGGCTGACACTGGGGTTTCTAGGGCAGATTTGTGCTGAGTAGTTGTTGGAAGGATTATCCGGGGTTTCAGCCAGAAGATTTGTCAGAAATTGATAGGTATTATTGCCAAGGAAATTCTTTGTTGGGTAGGCCAGTTTTGACACCCAGATTGTACTCTGATATTTCTTAATAAGAAAACCCTTAGATAGCTGCACTGGTTTTCCCACATTGGGTTTTTCCGGGGACATTAGTCAAAAAATAATGGTGTCATATGGTGTGTTTGTCTCTGTTTCTTTTAGTTGTTGATCTGTAATATGTTGAGCATGCACTAGTGTTTATTCTCAGTAATTACATTGTAAATAATTTGTTAAGGAAAATAATAAGTACGTAGGAATAAATCAGATAAAGTGCATGGAGGGTTTCTAACTAAGTAAACTTAGAAACTTCAACAACCATTAGGAAACATTTCTTGTAGCAACTTTGTCAAACCTTCCATGTCTGCTTTTAAACCATTCTTCAAATCTTCCATGTTTGATTTTAAACCATTCTTCAAACCATCCATCTTAGCTTCCATTTCATTTTTGGTTACTCTTTGCGAGAGCAAAATTTGTTGCACTTGGTCTTGTATTTTTGATATATCATGTTGTATTTCTTCCTCTTCTTCATGTGTCATAGAAGAGCTTTTTGGTTGCTTATTAAGTGTGTCCATTTTTTTTCTTTTGAGGCATTTTGAAATCAAACAAGGATATCGATGATTCACTATGCCCTTTGAATCACTTCAAACTAATTTTTCAAACAAAAGTTATGCAAAATTTAAAAAATACACACCGTTTTATTTCTTTTTACGAGCTAGATATTGCAACTGCTGTATCTCTGTAATTGCAAATCTCCAAGATCTAAAATTCCGTCCTATAGTATCCCTCTGAGTCGCCTTTCAAACCAAACAAGCCAGATCAAGATTGGATTCTTCAAGAAAGAGTTATGTCCAATCTCCCTTGATGACCTGATTATAGTTTGGTTCAGTAAAGCGAACTTGTACGGAGTGCCACGTGTCACTGTTTCAACCTTCGACCTTGAAAATTATACCCAAAAAACTACAGTCTGTCCTCTTTTTGTCACTTTTTAAGAAATTGAAATCTGATGCTCAGAGAGAAAGTTATGATGATTTCCCTAGGGCACCTGCTTGAGATGGAATTCTAGGGCCTGCAAAAACCCTAACTTCCTCTGATCATAGCTCCGAAAATATAGCGAGACATGATCTGAGATTCGTACATGAAGTTCACCAAGGTTTTGGCTCCACGTGGTTGCAATTTCAGCGTTTGAAGTTTCGTAGAACAAAAGTTATAGTGAAAATGCCACGATGAATCCAAAGCTCTGATAGAAAATGTTATGCAACCAACTCACAATAGATAGATCAACGACTTAAAATTTATTCTCTTTGAGGGGGAAACCTCCTTTACATTACATAAATGAACATCTCTTGGATGATTCAAATGAAAAGACCTCCTTTCTATATATAGGAGTCTAAGGGATCACAATATAATCAGAGCCTTCATAGCAATAATAGTGTAAGGGCACAATAATCACAATAGTGGGCTTCTAGGGGGCACAATAATAACAATATGGGGACTACATGGGCACAACAATAACAATAAGGGGGCTACACTAACAATAACAATAAGGGGCTACACCAGTATTATAGGGACCTAACATTTTGAATGGTGTGAACCCTCTCATTTATCAATGCAAGAGGAGTTGAATTCTGATTTCGAGATGAAGGACCTAGGTCTAATGCATTACTTTCTAGGCTTGGAGGTCTGGCAAAAGCAAGGCGATATTTTCCTTTCTTAAGGAAAATACATTGTGAAGCTACTAGAGAGATGTGGGATGGTGGATTTGTTAAAATTGGCAACTAGGGCCAAACTTTATGTGGGTCATTTTATTCATGGCTGATAATATGTTCATTAGATTCCTCTCGTCGAGAGGTGTAGGATTGATCTAAAGATCATATGATTCCGATAAGTATTCATGGAGATATGAATTTATTTTGATTATGGAATTATTATCAAGCCGACCTACAACTCATGTAGGCTTGGAAGCTCAACAGTCACATCTATTCAAACATCAACAATTGTGTATAAATATAGGAGGACTTTTCCTCATTTGCACTCACTCATCTCATCACATCTCTCTCTCTATTGCACAGAAAAGAGTCTCTTCTCTACTGCGCAGAAAAGGGTCTCTCTCTCACAAATGTGAAGCTAGAAGCTGGTGCAACTGCAGATCCAAACTTTGACCAACGTGGACCATCAAACCTCCTCTTCTGATCTGCACGTTAGGTTCGTTTGAACCTCCTCTGAAGGTTGCAACTTTTGGTGGTGGAATCAAGTCGATTCGACGGACGATTTGCGAGATATCGACTGCCCTAGTTTGAAGGAAGCTGCTGAAACTGACGTTGCAACTGCAGAAGTGAAGTTTGACCTGCGTGGACCAGAAGATCTCCTCATCTGAACTGCGTTGTAGGTTCATCTGAAACTCCTCTAAAGGTTGCAACTTTTGGTGGTGGAATCAAGCCGATCCGACAGTCGGTTTGTGAGATATCGATTGCCCTAGTTTTGATGATGAAGCCGCTAATGCTGATGTCGCTGATCTGGGGTTTGCTACTATTGATATAAATCAGATTTATTGTACTATTTCTCTCTGTTGAATTATTGAAGATAAAAGAAGATTTGATCAAAGGGTTTCCCCACACATTGTGGGGTTTGTCCCTGGCTAGCCGCCACATCTTGTGTCTCTTGTCTTGGTTTGTTTTCTTTCGATCGTTTAATTTCTATCTGCACTTTACTTTATGTACATGTGATTGCTAATCTGTGGAATATAATAAGAAAAGGAAGTAAACTATTATAAGCATAGAACATACCATAACTTAATAGGATTTCAAATCTTTGTCTACTCCCATGGAATTCAACTTCAAGAAGCTATGTGGAAGTGCTGCTGGGCTCGAATTGGCAAACCCTTCCGAGTATCAACAACTTTTGGGGGGCCTGATGTTCTTTGTAAACTCCTGTCCGGATATATGCTTTGCTGTGAATACATTGAGTCGGTTTGTAGTTGAGCCTCATCACATAAATTGGATTGCTGCTAAGAATCTCTTGACATATCTTCGTGGCACGATCAACTATGGGCTGAGATACACAGCCAAAATTTGGGGCTACATGGATATTCTGATGCTGACTAGGCTGGCAGTGTGGTGGATAGAAAGAGCACGTTAGGATGTTGCTTCTCATTGGGATCTAGTTCGATTTCTTGGATGAGTAGGAAGTAGAAATTAGTTACTCTAAGCACTGCCAATGTCAAATACATTGTAGCTAATATGGCCTGTTGTGAAGCTATTTGGTTGAGGAAGCTCTTCAGTGAGCTATTTGAGCATGTGCTGGATACCACCGTGGTCTATTACGACAACCAAAGTGGGATTTGCTTTTCAGAGAATCTTGTGTTCCACTACTTCTCCAAGCACATTGATATCGGGTACCACTTTTATCCAGGATGTGGTACAACGGGGGCAATAAGGCTCTGTCACATCGAGATTGATGAGCAGGTTGCAGACATCCTCACGAAGCCCTTGGGGAGGGTCAAATTCTTAGCCTTCCGAGAGAGACTTGGAGTTGTGGAAGGGAAGGTCCTACTTGAGTTGGACACTGAACTTTGGGAGCTCCTGGGGGCTTGTGGTACTTCTTGGAGCTATCAACGACTATAGGGTGAGTGGTTCACCTTCCGCTACGATTGATGACACGTGTGTAGGGTGAGTGGTTCACCTACCCCTACAATTGATGATATATGCATAGGATGAGTGGTTCACCTTCTCCTATGGCATATGAGCAGGATGAATGGTTCACCTTCTCATGCAGATGCCCCAACATACATACTACCCATGTAGTCCGGGACTCATGGGAAGTACCTCTCATTTGGCCAATGAGTTTGGAAGTGGATAGGGACCATAACACTACAGATGGATGCATCGTGTGCTGCCGTACTCCCTATGTCTAGGATGCATGGTGTTCAACAACATGAGCCGGGATCAAGTCTGATTGGGGTTCTACTCCTATACTAACTTTTGTTAGTAGAGAGTAGTAAGGTCTTGTGACTCACTCTTGATCGATTCTTCTTCATTATCTATATTAGTGTTCATCAGAGTAGAGACGAGATGCAGAGATGGTACATGATGATGGATGGATTGGCAGATGGAGTTCTCCCAAGTTGAGAGTGTGTCAAAATTGGAAACTAGGGTCAAATTCCACTTTGGAGAGTTCATTTGATGGAAATGATTATTGCATTGAATTCCACTTTTCGAAATTACCATAATCGACCTATAGAACAACAAATTTAGATAAGCAGAAATTGTCAAGGTCGTTCACATCATCATGTAGGCTCATGAAGCCCAAGAGATATGTCACTTCACCCTCAATGATTTGTATAATTAAGAGAGACCTCCAACCACATTTGGCATCATCTCATCTCACACATTCTTCTCTCTCCTCATTTGATTGGTTCATACAACTATTGGGCAGCTAGATTCTCTCACACATGTGGCAATAGAAGGACGAATTGCAAGGCCGAAATTTCAGAGTCTGTTGCAGGTTTGACCAGCATTGACCAGGGGTGTTTTGCCCACATTTGATTGCAATTTTTGGGTCAGAATTTTATTTTTGGCAGGCCAAATTTATTGCACAGGAACTGAGGCATTCTGTTGACTTCCACTGCAGATCAATTGCAGGGTTGACCACAGGCCTGACTGCAGAGTTGACCACATAGTTTGACCAAGTTTGACTACTGTTTTCATGACTATTTTGGGCTGACTTTGACCAGCAAAGAAGGCCAAGTTTGACTGGGTTTGACCAAGCTGCATAAAACTGTTTTCTGCTGCGTTGACCAGTGTTGACTCTCTGGTTAGGGCAGAATTTGACTGCTGTTGACTTCAGATTTGGCAGGGCTGTTTTGACTATCATTTGGCAAGTCAATTTTGACTTTATTGTACTCTCTCTCTGCTGAACATTTGATATAATAATAAGAAGAAGAATTGATCAAGGGTTTTCATCTTGGGGTTTTCCCTTGGCATCCACTAAATCTGGTGTCCTCTTGTCTTGATTTGTCTTCTGCATTTTGTTATTCATGTTCTATCTACAATTACTATCAATGCGATTTATGGTTAATGTGATTGCTAATGTAAAACTAAATTGGAAATTGTCATTGGGCTGTTAAAGGGACATTGAAGTAATTGTGCTAAGCAAAGAACATACCATTGTTAACTAAAATTAACAAAGGGGCTATTTCCATATTCTATAACACGTGTTTCAAGTTCTCATCCAGCTTTAGAAATTGACATCTATTTAGAAACCAACAAAATGAGTAGAAAACATGGGCAACTTGTCGGATCTTGGAGGGAATCCTAAGTTTACCAGAAAATGGTAATTCTCTGTAGTGTGAACACTGAAGTTTCCACTGTAGTTTATCCAAGCACCAGTCTCACATGGCAGAAATGGAGAGGCCACCCCAAAAGGTATGCCTAGATACCTCACAATCTCTCTTGCTTTTACTCTCTTCCAACTTTATGTTATCCAATATGGGTTTATCCTCTGAGACAATATGCCAAAACTAAGATTTGTGAATGTTGATAATGGGTCTAGAAGCTGTGCAAAATGTCTGTAAACAGATCAGTATCTCTCAACACTGATTGTGGTGCTAGGATTACAGATGACATTAGATCATCTCGAAAATGATTGTTGATAACTTCGTTGTCCACATTATTTCAAATTCCTTGAATTTTGTTCTGCATGCTTGCTTATTCCAGTAGATATTCAAGTGCACCAACTGTTATCTCATAAAAAAAAAGAGTCAAGGGGCAGCCCTCCCAGTTAGATTTATGAAGGGAAATGTGAACACGCGGGACCCCATTGATTGCAGCAAAAACTGAAGCTTCTGTAAAATGAGTGCCAACCATCCTCATTGTGAATTGAGACCTAGATCCAAGCCATTGACCATATCTATTATAATTCTTTAATACACCCCATCATAAGCCTTATCAGAGCCAATCATCAGGAAAAAGGAATCTTGCTTGTTCTCCCTAGCCCACTCCATGCAGTACCATACCATGATCACTGTATCTAGAGTTAATTTTCTTTGAGCAAATGCCATTTTCTTATATTTGACAATCCTGGCTGCAACTTTCTGCAGCCTTAGAGCCAATGCTTTAGTGATGATTTTATATGAAACATTCAAACGGGTAATGGGAGGCCTATCATTTATAGATTGTCTTGCAACATTCTCAAGAATAAGTTTAATTAACACCTGATTTAAAAATTCATTGCGCCTATCCACCATCCATTTCCAATTATCATTCTATTTCAAATGCTTCGAGAGCTTAGAATGTCGATGTATTCTTATAATATCACTCTCTTGTGTTTCTTTATGGATTACCTTTGTTACAACTTTCCAATCTTCTCGAGATTGGTTATTGGTGATAAACTACAACTGAACTTTTCTCCCCTGAAGGAAGCTATACTCTGTCAACATTCCAATGCTAATATTTTTTTAATTAATTCCTTGTGATCATTCAAGTGAATATCATCAAGTTAGTCGGCTATTAATTGTTACCTTATATATTTATTATCAGGTTTTTGAACGCAAAGATGATATTCGACTTCAACCAGCAATCATGGTTCTTATGCTCTCTGTGAAGGTAAACATATTTTTCAAAGTCAAAATTGATAGTGTCTCAATTTCTTTTGATTTTGTGGAGAGGATTGGCATGACTGCTGGGGAGAGAAATTTGTTTCATGCATATTTAAGTGGTCTAAAGAATGTAGAAAACCAGAAGCCATTTTTCTCTTTATGCCCTGAATATTTGTTTGTGAGTTGCAAACTTCCATGATTCACTTTGTTTGGAAGTGATATCTAATTTATGCCGATTGCATGTTTTGTAAGTATGCTTTTAAAAGATTGGGCCATTTTGAATTTGCTAGTATAAATATATTCCTTGTGGACATTGGCAGAATGCTTGTCGAAGTGGTTGGTTTCGTGTCACGGACACAGATGAACTGCTAACCATGTCAAAGGAGGTATGGGTAACTAATCCAAACAAGTTGAGGTTTGTCTTTCTATTTATTGGCACTTGTAATGTTTTGGTGGGAGTCATTCCTTAATTAGGCAACCTTCATTAATTATGAAAATGATGTTTTTTGTGAAATTCAATAGCTATCAAGTCGCTTTACGAGTACGGGGGAGCTTTCATCACCTGAAACACACAATGCTACGCATATAATTTCTGGAATTATTCCTCGGTAATTCACATTTACAACTTGCTATTGTATAGCATTGATTAAGGATGCTTGTTCCTTTGTATAATTTTATGTGATTTTCTGTTTCTGTAAACCAATAGTCAAAATCAATGTTGCAAAAGTCGGATTCGGTAATAAATCGGCAAGGATCTGAAAACTGAAAAAGTCGTAAAAGTTGGGAAAACATCGAAAAATTCAACAAAAACTCGGCAAAATAAATACAAAAATATTCTTTTTTTTTTTTTCCAATTTTTTAGCATCTAAAGTATCCATATTATCAGATAAATGCATTGCCACATGAATATGAAAATAAAACAAATATATAAGAAGTCATGTGCTACATCACATATCAACAGCGAATCAAGTTCTGAATCTTGAGTCCCAACTCAGTGTCAGGAGTCAATATCAACAAAAAAATATAATAAATGTATCTCATCATCATGAGTCATCTACATGACATAAATTAGTGAGTCACTGTGTTCCTCTGCCCCTTTTATTGGAAAAGGTTATGGCTTTTCCTCCAGACGAAGAAGGCCTTGGGGCTGGAAATGGACTTTGACATCGTCTAGAATAAAAAATAGGAGGCAGCCTTTGTCTTCTGCCAATGACAATGCTAGGTGGTGTCACCTCCTCTTGCTGCTGCTCCATGTCCTGCTCTTGCTCCTGCTCCTGCTCCTCCTCTACCTCTCTCTCCCCAACGGCCGCTCCCTCCTCCAATGCCTCCACCTCTTACCAATCGGGAATCAATTCCATGATAGGCCTCTCAGTCTCGATCCTCCATGCAACAGTTGTGTCATTATGATCCAATGAGATGGCTTCCAAGTCGTGTGTTTTTTGATGTCCGCTTAATTCAAAATATGGTAAAGTAGCTCCTGGATGGTAGACCATGTCATTAAGACGCTGGGACTCCAACCTATATCAGGGCCATAAAATATAAATTAGTAATTAGAAAATTCAAAGGGCTATTTAATACTTCAAATGAGATATCCCTTCCAAAATTAGGGCCTTGAACTCGCAATGGTGTTTCTTCCTTAGGTAGGATTGGCTAAAGGTCAACTCTATTAGGTGTTTCCAGCCCCTAAGGGGAAGTAACATTTCCTCAATCGACCCTTTAATTGATAGGTGTTAGTGAATAATGATGGTACAGAGGGGAGAGGACTTTAACTAGTGTCAAAGGAACTAGCATGATGGTGATCCACATTTTCAGTGTATAGATTGGAGGAGGGAGAAATGATGGATGCATGAGTTACCAACTCGGCCTTTGTTTTTCCACTCCTCTTAGGTGCCTTTTACTTTTGCTTGATTTTTTCATTGTATTACTACTCGTAGCACAAAGGGTTAGAGCTTGCTTTGTATGGTGTGTAGCAGCTGTATCACCCCTTAATGATGACACAGTTCATTGCCCATTGGGGTTGGGACATGCAAGGGTTCCTTTTTATGATGTAATAGAGCAACATGTGCTCAAGAACTGGGTGATGGGTGTTGAAGAATGTAACTAGTGTCGGTCTGCATAATTATGTTTGATTCATGATGTAATGTATTTGTCAAAAGAAATAAAAGGAAAATTTATTTATAAAAGAAAATTATTATTAAGCATGGGTTTCATGCTTTGTTTGTTTCTAGGTCAAAAGCCTCCATTGAAGGTTTCTAGGTTTGTTTCAAAAGTCAAAGTCATATTCATTATGTAAAGGCGCTTTCTTGGGTTCCTCATGTTAAAGAAGAAAATATGTTTTTATATTTAATAAACCTCCATTTACCAAGTCAGCTCCATCTTCTACTTGTAAGCCTGATTGAAGGGACACGTCCTCACACATGAAGAGTATATATACAAGTGCTATTCAACCTATTAGAGAAGCTACGCATACATTAAGTCGATCTGCAATTCTCAAGTGAAGAAGGAGGTACGAAGGTGTCTAAGATAGAAGTCTTTTATCATTACAAGGAAAGGAATTGTCATAGAAAAGGAAGTAACCTTTGGAAACCGAGATTCTGCCACAAGTGTAAGAGAACAAGACATGTTGCAGGACCAAAGGTACAAACCAAGCCTGAGGAATGCAGAGCAGACCAAAATTCTTGTTGAAGAGCAGACTTACGTTAACAAGTGAAGGAAGGAGCTAGAAAGTTGATTTGGTCACATGGAGGTTGACTTGGTGGATGGAGGGAGTCTATGGTCCTGGTTGTCTCAATTTGATTTGAATCTACTAGCGGAAGAGTTTGACTGGGTTTCCCCTTCATAGGGGTTTTGTTGTGGCTGAGTGCTTACATCAGGTGACCTTTTGTCTTTAATGATCTTCATGTTTTGGTGGCCGTTTGATGAACAAGAACATAATAATAATAATAATAAGAAGAATCTAATAAGAATGTCTCAAGCAACTATCAAAGTTAAGGGAAATCAAATTAGATAAGCCCTAACTAAGCTGCCCTAGATTTCTTAACATGGTATCAGAGCTAAGGACAAAAGCATGAGGGCAGCCTGAAGATCACAGATTTATGAAGAAATAAGAATTATTTGCATTAATCCCTAAAGCTGAACTTTTTAGAAGAAGTGTCAAGCATTCTGGGCAACTTTTTAAGACAAACACATCTGCAATTAGGCCACAGACCTGGGCCTATAAAGGAAACTGAGTAGCATCATTTTAGGAATTCGAAAAGATGGGCTATATGCCTAGACAAGCCGAGTATCCTATAAAGGAGATTGAAGTTATGTGTCATCTCAAAATTGCAAAAGTTCTGTGCATAATTAGGATGACCTATTCCTGAAGTCACAAGGTATCTTTTATGGACTAAAAATAATCCTAATACCCAACGAAGTGTCTACTTATAAACAGGAACCAAGACCAAACTGAATAAGGTAATATTAAGTTCATTTGAAAGAAGGTGCAAATTACAGTTCTGTAATTCGAAGTTGCAATCGTGTGACTGTGATTCGAAATTGCAGTTCTGTGACAAGTAATCCAAAGTCGAAATTAAAGTCCAGTCATCAATCAAATTTGAAGTTGTGTCAAAGGTATTGCAAGGGACTAGGACTGAGTTATTTAAAAGGCATTGTAGGCCTGTTATAAATCCACATCTCCACAGAAGTCAAGGGATAAAAGAAGTCCGAGTTGTTTAGAGGCTATGGAGTCCTACTTAACAGAACTATTACAAAGTTACAGTCACCTGAAAAAAGAGCCGAGGCTTCTGTAAAAGGATGCAGATCTGTGCATATATATATATATATATATATATATATATAAAGGAAGGCCGAGTTACCACAATAGCCGACTCAAAAAATCAAGAAAAATATCAGTGGTTGCCTACTCCAGTCCTGTAACAACTTTTACATCGTACAACAACTATTGAGAAGCAGCCTATATCAGTGAAAGGAGAAGTCTATTTAAAGACTTGTAGCAGCTCATTCTTGAAAGCCTATAGTACAGTCTAGAGAAAGCATCTAGCATTTTTGGAATGGAACAGCAAGTATCAATATTATTCTTTATGTTTTTGTCATCTAACAATATGTTTTCAGTTTGCAAAAAAGAATAACAAGCTCAATGGAACATCAAAAACAAAGGTATGCAATCTTGAGGTATGTATAGCATGTTCAACATGAAATATTTAATTGCTTAGGTTGGCAAGTTCTCATTGTGTTAAAGGTTGTAAATATCTAGAATTGTAAAACCTAGATAGTATATATATGAAAACCTCATTTGCTTGTTATTTCTTAGAGACTCTATCTTATAATATCTAGGGTTTATAAATAGTCCAAGATATATGGCAAACTTAGTAAGAATGAAATTGATTGATGTCTAGCTTTTGACATCATATAGCTAGAGCTAGTTAGGGCTCAAAATCCCTTGGAATGCATTCTCTAAAAGGCAATAAAAACCCTAGATAATCTTTGCGTTATTATACTTGTATATTTTGGTTGTGCTTGTCAATAAATATTGCACATATATATTAAGAATGGCGACTTGGTAAACCAAGTTGGATCCTTGGGCACAAGTTGACTCATAAGGAAATGAACCATGAAGATGCTGTCATAATTCAGAGGGAGCCCTTCAATAAGGTTTATATAAGGAGCAACTGAAGGTATGTCTAAGACCATAAGAATTTTAAGGTACGATTATTTTGAAATTTGCCTTGTATTACCAACTATCTTATGTTTAGGGTTCTATAAAGATTCTTGTTAGGGTCATTAATCTCTTGATTAAATCTACCCTCGTCTTACTATTGTTTGTTTACTTTCATAAAACCCTAACCTTTAGGGTTCACTGTGAAACTCTAACCTTTTGATGCTTAAGGTATGTTGATGATAATGATAAAGCCATAGTCTACTTATAGTTTGCTAATAAATAAATTTTAATCTCTTAATGTATGCAACCCTAGCCTTTTAGGGTTTGTCGTTGATATCTAGATTAATGATGAAACCCTAGATTTTTAGGGTTTGGTGAATTATGGTTGATGGAGAAACCCTTGTAATAATGAAAGATCCTAGGAATGAAATCCTAGATATATGTGCTTCCGTATATTTGAAACCCTATCTTGGTCAAATTGTTGTATATCTAACATTGAAGTCTTGATGTTTGTGCCTAGGGTTTACGACAAAATCCTAGTAAAGATTGATATAAGTTTCTAGGGCATGATGATGAAACCCTAGATGTAAAATGCTTTTGCTATGATTGGAATTCTAACCTCATATTGATATCTAAAGCTTTAGTCTCAATAAATAGAAACTAGGGTTTGTGACAAAACCCTAGAATAAATTACTATCAAAAGTCTAGGGTATGAAAGATGTAACCCTTGATTGTCAACCTAACTAGGTTTAGGTTTTGGTTATCTAAAAATTTAATTATTTTGATGCTTCCATTATAATAATATGCTAATTCCTATATATTTGTACTTGGTTGAACTTATTAAAGACTTGCAGGTACATAGTCTTCAAGGTGTTGAAGATGCTTTCCTACCTCACACTTGTTGATGAATTAATAATGATGATTGAGCATGATGGAAAGAGGGAGCTGTAAGAATCTTGAAGTATACATTACTGATAATCTTGTTGCCAAGTATGAATAGAAGGAATGATGTTCCAGAAGGTTGAAGTTCTCCGATGAAATGATGATGCGAAAGAAAGAGTCTGTGTGGTTGGAAGAATAAAATTGTTGATAGACTTATTCCCTAATTATGAAGAAACTTGGATAAATGAAAAGTGTATATTACCCTAGTTGAGAGGGAGCTTGGTCTAAAAGATAAACTCCTTCAGTTGATAACTTGATATAAAGATTATAAGGATGATTGAGATTGGAGAATAACTAAAGCACTACAGAAGGATATTCATGATTAATGAACAAGACTTGGATGTTTTTGGAAAAAAGTGCGGAGGATGAGTTTGGTGCTGTTGTAGAAGTTAAAGAAGGAAGCTTCTGATGAAGATGCATTTGGATAATATGATGATGATCTAAGCAACATCAAAATATTTGAAGACGTCGAAGGTTTGTGCTATATATATATTTATTGAAATTTTATTACTAATTGGGGTTGTGATTATGTAGGATCTCTCCATAAGAAGGTTGAACACGGTTGAAGCATGCTTGGACTGGTGGATATATTTGATTTAGTTGATAAGGAGAGATGAAGCATCTTGCGGCGAGAAGATGCTTGGGAGGATATTTCGCCGACTTTTGATGATGTCTAGATCCCGAAGTAGGGAGGGTATCGTTGGTCTTGTGGAGCTCTGACCTTGGATACGATACCTAGATCCTTGGGTTGGTGTTAGAGTTGAAGTCTAATGGTACCTATAGTGGCTAAAGCTTGGAACACACTTAGTCCCAACCGGTTAGATACCTTGGTCAAGTATCTAATTTGTAGCACTGTGTGTGCTGTGACTCTTCGTAGAATAGATCATTTTGAGTTCATCTGTACTTGTCTATATATGTATATTTATGATCTCCCTAGTTAAGAGGGAGCGTTGAAGGATGTAATTAGTGTCGGTCTTCATAATTATATTCGAGTCATGATGTAATGTATTTGTCAAAAGAAAGAAAAAGAAAATTATTATTAAGCATGAGTTTCATGCTTTGTTTGTTTCTAGGTCAAAAGCCTCCTTTGAAGGCTTCTAGGTTTGTGTCAAAAGTCAAAGTCATATTCGTTATGTAAATGAGCTTTCTTGGGTTCCTCATGTTAAAGAAGAAAATATGTTTTTATATTTAATAAACCTCCATCTACCAAGTTGACTCCATCTTCTTCTAATCAGCCTCATTGAAGGGACATGTCCTCAGACAAGAAGAGTATATATACAAGTGCTATTGGACTTATTAGAGAAGCTACACATACATGAAGTCAATCTGCAATTCTCAAGTGAAGAAGGTGGTACAAAGGTGTCCAAGATAGAAGTTTTTCATTGTTACAAGGAAAGGAATTGTCATAGAAAAGGAAGTAATCTTTGGAAACCAAGATTCTGCTACAAGTGTAAGAGAAACAAGACATGTTGCAGGAATGAAGGTACAAATCAAGCCTCAGGAATGCAGAGAAGACCAAAATTCGTGTTGAAGAGTAGACTTATGTTGACAAGTGAAGGAAGGAGCTAGAAAGTTGATTCAGTTACATGGAGTCTGACTTGGTGGATGGAGGGAGTCTATGGTCCTGGTTGCCTCAATTTGATTTGAATCCTACTAGTGGAAGAGTTTGACTGGGTTTTCCCCTTCATAGGGGTTTTGCCTTGGTTGAGTGCCTACATCTGGTGCCCATTTGTCCTCAATGATCTTCATGTTTTGGTAGCTATTTGATGAACAAGAACATAATAATTATAAGAAGAAGAATCTAATAAGAATGTCACAAGCAACTATCAATGTTAAGGGAAATCAAATTAAATAAGCCCGAACTAAGCTTCCCTAGATTTCTCAACAATGGGCATAATGAGTGAGGTAGAGCTCATGCTAGGCTTTTGCCCACATGCTAATGTGTATGTCTCGACCATCTTTTGCATTTGATATTTTTTGTTTTATTTTGGTTGTGTCCTTTTTATGCTCTTTCCTATTCTTTTAGCTGCATCAACCTCCCAAGGCAAGCTTTCAAGCTCTACCTAGGTTTGTGTATGTATGGGTGCTAAATCCCACATAACTAATGGTCAGTTGAACCTGAAGAATGGAGGTGGAACATGGGGCTTGTAATGTAAGATGGAAGTGGTAAGTATGGAATAGGGATAGATGGAACGCTATCTTAATCAAGGTTTCCCGAGTAGTGCCCTTCTTATAGACATTGGGCCATTAGGTGAGGTCCCTTTGGATTAGGGTTGAAGATTAACCCCCTATTTAAGGTGAAGGAACAAGATTACGTTCAAAAACCCTCCTTCTTCTAGGTCACCCCATAATCCATATCAAAAGGCCAAATATAAACAAGCACAAGCACCTGATTGCAAAATGAATAAAATACCTTTTGATTGGAAGCCCACCTTCGTCCATGTGCTCTTGTCAGATGGGGGAGAAGGTATATGGTTGATGCAGGTGGCGAAGATAGAATGACACGTTGTCATCGACTAGTGGTGGCTGTTAGGGGTTGCTAGTTGGCTGGTTCGATGCGATTTGTGGGAGAAAAAGTTTCTCCAATAGGGTCACCATTTGGAGGGTAACAGTGTTGTTTCAACATGACCATACTATTGATACATGGCGGATGATGTGGCACCCTAGTTGCATGTGTCATCCCTAGAGTTATGCTGAGCGAGCATTAAGGCCAGTTAGCCCTGCCATGTCATCCACTGTCTCTAATTAAAATTACTTTACGTTTAATCAATTGATAGGTGTTAGTGAATAATGATGGTACAAAGGAGAAAAGACTTCATGGCCAAGTGCCATGGTTAAAGGGACCAACATGATGGGGATCCACATTTTGTGTGTAGAGATGTGAGGAGGCAACCATTGTGGATGCATGAGTTATCAACTCGACCTTTGTTTTTCCACCCCTCTTGGGCGCCTTTTACTTTTGCTTGATTTTTCTCTGTATTACTGCTCATAGCTCAAAGGCTTAGAGCTTGCTTTGTATGATGTGTAGCAATTTTATTGCCCCTTAATGATGATGCAGATCATTGCCCATTGGGGTTGGGACATGCAATGGTTCCTTTTTATGATTTAATAGAGTAACACGTGCTCAGGAACTGGGTGATGGGCATAATGAGTTAGGTAGAGCTCATGCTAGGCTTTTGGCCACGTGCTAATGTGTATGTTCTGACCAACATTGCATTTTGATATTCTTTCTTTTATTTTTCTTGTGGCCTCTTATGCTCTTTCTTTTTTTTTAGTTGCATCAAGCTCCTAGGGAAAAGTTCATGGCCTTATCCAGGTATGTGGATGTATGGGTGTCAAATCCCAGAGAACCAATGGTTAGCTGAACGTGAAGAATGGAGGTGGAGCATGGCGCTTGTAATGTAAGATAGAAAGTGGTGAGTATGGAATAGGGATAGATGGAACATGTTATCTCAATGAAGGCTTCACGAGTAGTGCCCCTCCTATTTAAGGTGATGGAACAAGATCACGGTCAAAACTTGTCATTCTTCCAGGTCACCCCATAATCCATATCAAAAGCCCAAATATAAACATGCACAAGCACCCAAGTGTAAAATTAATAAAATACCTTTTGATCGGAAGCCCACCTATGTCCATCTGCTCTTCTCAGATGGGTGAGAAGGTATACGACTGATGTAGGTGGCGGAGATAGAATGGCATGTTGTCATCGACTAGTGTTGGTTATTAGGGGTTGTTGGCTGGTCGACTAGATGCGAAGTGTGGGAGAAAAATTTGCTCCTATTTCGCTCGAGAAATAAGACATCACAAGGAAGAAAAAGAATGGCAATTCAGAGGGAAGGAGAATGAACTATCAGAGTGGCTCACTAGGCATTCCAGGCATACCTTGTTCTTTGATGGGGGAGCGAGAGGAAACCCCGGTATGGCAGGGGCAGGAGGAGTTATAAAGAACAAGGAAGGTAGAATTGCGACTAACTTTGCTTGGTAGTGCAAGGCATCTTCCTGTCTGGAAGAGCCAGTCATACTATAGGCCTGATACCCCACTATAGTGGCACTATCCCCATTGGGTGATTTGGTGGATGAAGGAGTAGACCTGGTCTCTATCCTCGCTGTAGTGGTACCATATTAGTTGGGTCGTAGTATGACCTCTCTCCATACAGATCTTACATGTTGTCCATATCTCTCTTTTGCTTATAATTTGCACACACTAGGGTACTCCACAAGTATCCACGCTGAAGCCTTGGCACTTCTTCAAGGTCTCAAGCAAGTTGAGGCCCTTGGTTTAACAGAGGTAAATGTTATCGGAGATTCTCAGTCCATTATTAAAGTCATAGTGGAGAATTCTCCTCCTGCTGATCTTAGATTAGCTAGATTGGTGCCAAGAATTAGACTTTTGGTGAAATCTCTTTAGTCTGTTAATTTCTTTCATGTATTGAGGGAGAACAATAAGGATGCTGACTCAGAAGCCAATAGAGCGGTGCCTCTTGCAACTGGCTCTCTCTTGAGAGATGGGGTCTAGGAGTGGGTCTCCATTCCATAATCTTGTTCTCATGTTTTATTGCATTATACTAAATCAGTTTGTTTGTGTCCATAAGATAGGGAAAATAATAGAAATAGATTCTTTAGTTTTGAGTAAGAAACATTGGCACCCAAATCCCGGGGCCTTTGATCATCTGGTGGAAGAAAGTTCATGGGCTTGGCCTGAATTATTGTAACCGATGAAAGGCATTTTAGCCACAGTTCTAATATAAACCCATACCCGTTCTTGTAAAAAAAGAAAAAAAGAAAACAATGTTGTTTCGACATGACCATACTTGTTCTAACATTTTTTGACCCCTTTGAAGTGTTAAGATTTTTTTTTGAAATTTGCCAGTTTTCCCTGGCTAGACTTTGGGACATTTGCAAAGTTTTATAAATTTTAACAATTTCGTGCAAAAATGTGGTTTTTTCAAGGCTATATGTGGTGTTTGGTCCGAAGGTAGGGTTACCATTCTTTATTAAAAAGAAATATTGGGCATATGCCCAATCTCTAAGGTAATATCCAAGTTCAACGAGGGTCTAAAGTCGCAAGCCAAGTGGGAGCTTGATATACAAGTGCGAAGCCGAAGGGAGGAGCCCACAAGGGGTGATATAATTGCACAACGCGTCAAGAGGTGTTTGGGCAAAGTGGATGATAAAGAAATATTATTATATTGATTGCGTAAATGTGGGATATATATCCCATGCAAATAAAATATATGAACGCGTAGTTAAAACACCTTCCCAAGAGAATGTTAAAGCGTCAGGATTGCAAGAGAAATGCCGAGTATTGTGTCGAATTTTGATGAAGGAAATAGCCATGGGAAGTCATGGATTTGCCAGCCAAATATCTAGTTGTTGAATGAAGGGTTTTCATAAAATTCAATTGCCAAATGTCAGGGTAAACCCAAACATAACCAAATCCAACAAATGCCAAGATTTTCTAAGGTTTTAGTTGACCGAGTTTTACAGATTAAAACGCTTCCGTACCATGTTGACATCTCAAAATGTCACAAATCAACAAATATAGTGGAGTTGCAAAATTTTGGTGAAATTGATGGTCGAAGCACAAAGAATAAAGCCCTTGTAGTTTTCAATGGAGGGCGTTGGCGGTTAGATATCAACGATCATTATTCAATTGCGCACTTCCCTGTTGGCTTGAAGTTTAACAAAGGGAGTGTGTCTGCCATTAGTTGTTTCTCCAAACAAATTTTGTTAACATGGTGACGTTTCATGAATTGCGCACCCCCAAGCTTAAAGGCATTTACAACTAAGGCCCCCCTCCGCATTCCCATTCATGGTTTCAACAAAACCACTGTACAATGTCAAACAAGATATTTAGTGCTAGGACTACTTCTGCTGAACAATTGGTTAAAGGCTTATTGATTCACCTAGCAGATCAATATCAACCGACTATTTCTAGATTTCAAGTCTTTCATTGAATGGTCGAAGGAAGATTTTTGTCACTGTGAAAGAAGACAACCTTAGATGTTTAATTGGAGCGACCAAAACCAATTCCCAGTGAGTGGATTTTAGAAGTGGAATGCGCAAGTCACGTGCTGCAATGAAGCCCCAGGCTTTGTGTAAATTTCTTCAAAGTCATTTTCTACCACTTTCAAGGAGATGATGCTCAGTAATTTATTAGAATATTTCTTCCAAAAATGTTCAAATATGTAACTAGGTTCAGTCTTCATAATGACATGTGTAATCATGATTTTAATTTAATTGATGTAAAGAAGAAAAATAAAATTATTTATGTTATGCTTGAGTCATGGGTTTTGTGCTCAAGGAATTTTATTTTTATAGATCCAACTCCCATTGTGAGCTCTTAGGATTGGTCATTAAGTCATAAAGTAAAATAAGTCTTTGTCATGTATGACAGACCCTTCCTGGGCATGTTACATATGTATTTGTGTCATTATAATAGTCAAAAGATCCTCCAAGACCTTGTCAGAAGTACTCAAACAAGTCGACCTTCCAAAGAAGATATAGATCGTTCTAGAAGGAGATGTTGGGCTAGGCATAATGACAAGTCAACTTATTTTCAGGAGCAGATCACGATATAAAGGAGGACTTAGCCTCACTTGGAGAGCATTCATTGAAGCATTCGAAATAGAGGAAGTGTGAAAATTCCTTAAACCTAGACATTCCTATTGCAACACTGATGATATTTCTTCTACTTGTTAGATTTACATGAACAAGTTATTTGCAGTTTCCTACGACAAACATCGAAATACATACACTGCAACCTACACATTTAAATAATATGCCGAAACAAGAAACTGAACAATAGAGAGATACACACAAATGACACAATTGTTTTTGGACAAATGTCCTTAGAAAAACCCAATGTGGCAAAACCAATGCAACAAATCTGAGGGTTTTATTATTAAGCATAAGTATTTTTTAATACAATTGTTGGATGCCCTCCCAACAATCCAGTTATAGAGTAAATCTCTTGGCAAAAGAAATTAGTGAGATTACCTCACTCTACACTGCAAATCCCGGTTGATCTGACCGCTAAACCACGAGTTCCCCGACTACTTCTGCACTGCCCTTGCATCAGCCACTAAGGCCCTAAGTCAACTCAATAGGGAATCGATTTTCCCTTAGAAGCATATTCCTGCCCTCCCGGCTCAGAAACATCAGCGTCTGCAACAACCTCAGACTTCTGCGCTGCTCTGAGTGGGGCCTGCGTGAGCCCTTCCTGGTTTTGTGTCACCCTCTCTGCCCTTTGCACTGCCTCCTTTGTGTGTCTCTTGGCCTCTCTACTGAGTATTCTTAGCTTTGGAGAAGATCCTCCAGCCAAAACTCTCTCTGCCCCTCTCTGCGTGATCACCACAAATCACTACGCTGCCTCTAGCCTTAGCAATTCGATCTGACTGATCAACTTTTTGTGTGTTTTCCAAATGACCCTCAAGCTTCCTTAAATAATCTCCTCGTTGACATTCAATGACCCAGATTAGAAGCTAATCAATGGCTAAGATCATTTCTGCTTGATCCTCGTCTTCTTCTAGAAGTTACACCCACAGTTAGATTAATACTCATTAATTATTTTATTTTCCTAAGTTTAGACTTAGGGTCCCATTAAAAATAATTAATTATTTTAATAAAACTGTTTTTGGGTGGAATTTCCCAAAATGCTTTTTGGGTTCTTTGGAATACATGTGCCCAAGCCTCCTTACAAAATTTGAGACTTAGAGCACATCTGCCGCTACCAAAAATCAACACTCCCTCTTAGCGAGGAATGTGCTCTAGTAATGCCTCCCACTGAAGCATCGCCCTAACTTCATAACATCGTCCTCTGTGCTGCCGATGTCTGACATGTCGTCCACCAACTACTACGCAAATGCTGCATCTGTACTGCTGCTGACCTTGTGACTATCAACACTGCATCCGTACTGCAACTCTCTCTGAATTTCTGCATCAGCGCTGCTGCTGCTAGGACTATCACTGCCAACGACCCGTGCACTGCACACTGCTGCTACTACTGCATTAGCAACGGAAAAACATCCCAAATTATTGAACACGTGTGTAGCGTAGATGCATCTCGATGCTGAAGATTTGATTGTTGCTAGTCCCACACTATCCCTCTGAAGCCACTGCGCTGCTGCTGCTACTGCACTGTGCCACCCTGTTCTGCTGCAACTCTGCACTACGCTGGCCAGACTTGGTGTTCTAGCCACTGCATCTGTCGCTTCAACACTCCTCTTCACCATCTGACACTTTGTCCATCTTGCTACTACTGATCTGTGCTCCCGTAGCAAGATATTGATCCGAGAGGTGGACTCCTCAAGGATCTTGCCCATCTATAGCTCTTTCGAATTATAGCTCCAAATTAGCTCACCTCCCTCGTGGAGGTATCTCAGTTGTCATTGGCAAACTCCTCGTTCTTGATCTTTGCGAGTGCAACCTTTGGATCGTGCTTCTCATCTTTGTCCTTCTTCTTGAGAGGACACTGTATTGCGTAGTGACCCATTTCACCACACCTGAAGCATTTGATCTTCGAGACGTCCTTCTTTGGCCTCCGTTGCTCTTGCTGCCCCTTTGATGCAAGGGTTGCATTTTCATCCTCCTCCTTGGGCTTCGACCCACTGCCGCTGCTTTCGTCAAGTTTACACTTGACCAAGTCTCTCCTCAGCTCCTCTTGCTTGAGAGCTGCCCACATACTATCCCAGTCTGGCAAGGCTTCCCTGCCTAGGATGCTCTGGACAAAGACTTGCCACTCTTCTGAGACTGAGTTTAGGGCCAGTCTCACCATCTTGGAACCTTGAGGTGTAGACCCCACAGCTGCTAATTCATCACGGGTCTCCTGAAGCTTCGTGAGGAACGAATTTATGCCCTCCCCCTTCTGCATCTGTACAGATCTCAGTTTTTGCTCTAAGTACATCTTCCGCCGCCCGAAAGATCCCTGTTACAACGTAGACAACGCATCCCACATCTCCTCAGCAGTCCCTCTGCTAGCGATGTGATAGATTACATGATCCTTCACTTCGTCGAGGATCATTCTCTTTGCCTTTGCGATTTCTGCCTTGTACTTCTTAAGCGGATCTGGATTTGCAGGCTCAGCCAGCACGCTGTCGACATAGGTCTTGAGAGCATGCTCATCTAGAAGGAATGACATTCTTGCCTTCCAGATGACGTAGTTGGATGCTCCATCCAACCTGTCCTGATCTCTCAACCCACTGGTTTCCATCTTTGCCACGAAAATGTTGAATTGCTCCTCTCTACTTTTTACTGCTGTTGCTCAGCCAATAAGAAAACAAACTTCTTGGCGGGAAGTCTCTTAAGGAATAATTCCATCACTGTGCTTCTCCTTTCTCTTCTGACGTCTTTTAGCCCAACAATCTACTTGCTGAAAATCTGCGTCCCACCAACACTTTCTCACGCTAAGGCTCATCGCTGCTCCCTCTGCCATGTCAAGATTTCGATCTAGAATCCCTTCTCTTTGTCGACTCACTCAGAGAGAGACTGCCTTGAAATTCATCCCTTTTGCTTGGACTGCGCAAACCCCTCTAGGGATTCGAACTGCTACCTTCTGCAACTCTTTCGATCTCCTTCTTTGCTCAGCGTTGGGTTCTCTGGCACTGTTCTTCTTGCTTCACCTGCACTGCCCCTGATACCATGTGAAAATTCCTTAAACCCGGAAATTCATACTGCAACACTAATGATATTTCTTCTACTTTTTAGATTTACATTAACAAGTTATTTGCAGTTTCCTACGGAAAACATCAAAATACATACCCTGCAGCCTACACCATTTAAATAATATGCCGAAACAAGAAACTTAACAATAGAGAAAGATACACACAAATGACACAATTGTTTTTGGACAAACGTCCCCAGAAAAAGCCAATGCGGGAAAACCAGTGCAATAGATCTGAGGGTTTTATTATTAAGCAGAAGTATTTCTGAATACAATTGCTAGATGCCCTCCCGACAATCTAGTTACAGAGAAAATCACTTGGTAGAAGAAATTAATGAGATTACCTCACTCTACATTGCAAGTCCCGGCTGATCCGGACGTTGAACCATGAGTTCCTCAACTACTTTTGCACTGCCCCTATGTGGGTCCTGCGTTAGCTCAACTGGGAATCAATTTCCCTTAGAAGCCTATTCCAGCCCTCCTCGCTTAGAAATGTCAGCTTCCCCAGCAACCTCGAACTTTTGCGCTGGAAGCTACTGCGCTGTTCTGCATGGGGCCTGCGTGAGCCCTTCTTGGCTCTGCGTCACCCTCTCTACCCTTTGCGCTGCCTCCTCTGTGTGTCTCTCTGCCTCTATGCTGAGTATTCTTGGGTCCAGAGAAGATCCTCCAGCCAAAACTCTCTCTGCCCCTCCCTGCGCGATTACTACAAATTACTGCATTGCCTCTAGCTTCAACAATTCGATTTGACTCATCAACTCTCTGTGGTGTTTTCCAAATGACCCTCAAGCTTCCTTAAATAATCTCCTCGTTGATATGTAATGGCCCAGGTTAGAAGCTAATTAATGGCTAAGATCATTTCTTCTTGATCCTCGTCTTCTTCTAGAATTTACACCCACAATTAGATTAATACTCATTAATTATTTTATTTTTCTAAGTTTAGACTTAGGGTCCCATTAAAAATAATTAATTATTTTAATAAAACTGTTTTTGGGTGGAATTTCCCAAAACACTTTCTGGGTTCTTTGGAATACATGTGCCCAAGCCTCCCTGCAAAATTTGAGACTTAGAGCACATTTGAGGCTAACAAAAATCAACAGGAAGAAGTGCGAGAAACACTAAAAAAGTAGCCTCTCATCTAGCGAAGAAAGGAGAAGGAACCAAAGTGTTTTGGGTCTGTTTTGGTGTAAATATCTCTCACATGTGCAAGGAGGATTGGTACTGTAAGTTGCAGAAGTAGGCAACTTATCACAGTCATCCAAGAAGGCCGAATCAAGGAAGAAATCAAGTCACCTTTCAAGCCGAATTGCAGAAGAAAGAGACACTATACAAGCAAGAAGGGAATCAAGTGATAAATCGTTGTTTATCCCTCACACGTGCTGCAACTAGGGTTTTGAAAAGGCTGAAAATTGCAGGCCTGTGACAATAGGCCGAAATTTGAAGAGAATTCGAGATCTGTGGTGAAACAATTAGTTTGACCAACATTGACTTAAGGATGAAAAATTGTTTCAAAGAAGCCTTGTGACTTGGTCTTGGAGAGGTTAGTAGGTCTAGGGTCTTGGTCTTGGAAATCATCAATTGAAGATTCTATAAGAAGAATTCGGTGGGTTTTTCCTCTCAAGTTTCTAGAGGTTTTGGCCTTGGCTGATAGCGTATATCTTGTGTCTTTTGTCTTATTGTTCATCATGTTTTTGGTAACTGTTTGATGAGAAGAACACTATAATAATCAAGCTAAAGAAGAATTAATGAAAAAAGTAAAAAGATATACACAAGCAATTATCATTGCTAGAGAAATCACCTACTTTTACTACGCTAGATTTCTCAACATGGTACCAGAGCTAAGGTGAAAAATCAAGGAAGGATAGATCAATGAAGGATACTCAATCATTCAAGGATCTAAGTTCTCGAAAAGTATCAAGGGCATCAAAGCATCAAGAAGATCCTATCATCTCCAAAACTTTTCGAAGACAAGGATTACATCATCATCTTGAAGAAAGTATCAATACCCTAGCTCGTTCAAGGAACGAGTCTACACTTGAAGCATTCTTGGGAATCTCGCTCAAATCATCATCACAAGGAAGGAGAACACAATATTAGAATAATGTTATTTTAGTGTTTAAGGCTCATTTATGTAGATAAGATCGTCTGTGATCTTATTAGGAGTTTCTTATTAGAAACTTGCTATTTCTATTTTCTTAGTAGAAACTTGCTGTTTCTGTAAATACTTTTGTATTATTTATTGAGCTTCATTGCTCATTGTAAATGAATTCAGTTCATTCATTGATTATGGTGTCAGAGCTCGGGTATTGTTTAGAAATAATTTTTTTTTTTCGTTTGAAAAATTTCGTGTTTCATTTTGTGCTTTCTAGGAGTCTAAAATTTTTTTTTGGTTGTCACAATCTGCCATCACCATTTGCTGCTGTTGTTGTACCTCGTGGACCTGTCTGCAAACACTGAGTGGCTCTTTTGTTTTTTTTTTGTGTGGACTGGGTCTGGACACTGTATGCCAACGCGAGTTCGGGAATTTAAACCTGCGTAATTACGACTAGCGATTTGGTCTGTAATTTGCATAATTACGACTTCCTTTGTGTTTAAAAGTTCTGGGTTCGAATTTCTATTGGCCCAGTGTCTACTTTAGTCTAGTGGAAAGCTTCCAGTCGGAGGTTTAATATTGTGAAAAGGGCAGTTCAGTGCTTTGCTGTTGATATTATTTTACTTCATAGGATCGCTCAGCACGAAACTTCCATGAATTGTCGTCGAAACCAGGTTTTAGCACGTCAAGTTCTTGAATTTCTGCTCCTATCTCAATCAACTGCAGGACGGAGATTTGCTGACGGCGGCCTCGACTTTGCCTCATCTCCACACATTAATTCCCGGGCACCCGGAGCTGTCGCAGGAAAAGCTCATGGTTGAGGGATTTTCCGGTTTCGTCAAGAGCTGTCCCTGTCTCAGTCACGTCGCGCTATGCAGCATCGCTAATTTACAGGACGCTGGCGTCGAAAAGAGTAGCATGCTTCGGCTTCTCTAGCTAACAGGAAAAAATAATCTCGGTTCTATGAGTTTGTAGTCTCAGCTAAAAATGGCGATAGGAGTTGCGTTTGGCAGATTTGACGAGTTTTTTAGCCTGGATGGATTCAAGTCTTACCTGGTGGAGTTTATTTCCACTCTGCTGTTTGTGTTTGCTGGTGTTGGCTCTGCCATGGCCTACAATAAGTTGAGAGATATCGCAACTCTAGATCCAGTGAGGCTCGTCGGTGTTGCGGTCTGCCATGGTTTTGCTCTGTTCATGGCCTTGTCCATTGCAGCAAACATCTCTGGTGGCCACGTCAACCTAGCCGTCACGTTTGGGCTGGTCCTTGGTGGCCAGATCACGATTCTCTGCGTCTTCTACGGGTTGTATTCTCTGCCATGGCAGTTGTCTTTCAGGACCAAGACCGAAAAACGATATGGCGGTCAGCTTGCAGACGAAACCCTGATTCTTGGTCCACTCAAACGCACACTTCATACCCTAACTCTGCTGTTTTTGCCTCTGTTGCTTTACATCGGATCTCATCATTCTGTCATTTTCTCTTCCATGGCCATTGTGTGCGACCTCTTCCTGTTTTTTTCGTGCCCCTGCTGTTTCAATTATATGCGTCGGTTTTTGGCGCATTGTGGTACATTCTGAAGGATCATGCTTTGCTTTAGCAACTTCGTATCGACAATGGCGCAATTGTACTGTTGGTTGTGATTGTGTGTTTGGAAATCAGGGTTGTCTTTTAGTCTTTCGGGCGATATTTGCACGTTGCGCCTCCCTGGAATTATGTGTTGGTGACAATTACCATGCTAGGAGGAACATTGGCAGCAGGAGGTTATGGAATTGGTCTGATTAACGATGCTTTTGGCTTGGCTGCATTTACTTTCTTGTCAATTTTGGTGGCTTCAACTGGGTCGATTGTCATCGACATACCACTCAAGTTCTTGCCCGCACCAATTGTTGCTGGTTTTTATATATCGCAGTTTTTCATCAAGAAGAACCTATTATCTTATTTCATATTTGTTGTCTCAACAAGCTTGCCAATTGTATGGTTTGTTGTGCACCACTACTGCGATCTCAATATTTGGTTAGCTAGTATGGCACTCAGATTCTTTTGCAAGTTCGTCATTGCAAGTGTTGTGCTAGCCATGGTGATTCCAAGCCTTGCGCTTCTTCCTCCAAAGGCTCGTGTTGTGACAGAATGTGGTCTTGTAATCCACACATTGCTAGTCTGCTATATTGAGAAAAATGTGCATTGTAATTACTATCACAAGTTCGGCCACATGAAGAAAGATTGCTGACAGAGGATTGCTTTTGAACAAAAAAAGCAGGGAGGGTCTCATCAGATAGCGAATGTTGCAGAACATTCCGAGTAGAAGGCATCTGCCTTTTACGCCTTTATGGCTAAGAGGTCCTTAGATCATGCCCCGTCTTTTGCTTGGTACATTGACTCTGGTGCATCATGTCATTTCTCTTACAGGCGTGACCGGTTTACTGATTTCTCATCTTTCAGTGATTCCGTGGTATTCAGTGGAGGTGAGGAGCACTCTGTGGCATTAGAATTATGGGCATCTAAACATTCATTATCTCTCTCAGCGATCTTGAGAGGGACTTGTGTCAGGGTTACCTGATATCAGACTCAACAGTTGGGAGTGTGTGGCGCTTGTCAAGCTGGCAAGCAACATCGGTCTTCATTTATGGATGGAGAATCTTGGCGCGCATCTAACGTACTCCAGTTAATTTATGCTGATATTTGTGGTCCTATGAATACATCTTCAGTTACTGGTTGCAAATATTTTTTGCTTATTGTAGATGATTTTAATAGAAAGATGTGGGTGTACTTTCTAAAACATAAATCTGATGTATTTAGTATCTTTCAGAAGTTTAAGTCCTTAGTTGAAAAAGAGTCTGGCTGTAATATCATAACTCTTAGGACAGATAACGAGGGGGGGGGGGATTTTGTTCTTCTACTTTCTACAACTTCTGTGATACTCATGGCATCAAACGCCAGTTAACTACACCCTACCCTCCTCAGCAGAACAGTGTTGTCGAATGTCGCAACTGTATGGTTGTTGAAATGGCTCGTTCCATGTTACAACAAAGGAGTGTTCCGAACAAATTTTGGGTTGAAGCAGCGTTTACTACTGTCTATCTTCTTAATCGGTCACCTACTCAGGCTGTTAAGGGGAAGACTCCATAAGAGGTTTGGTCTGGTCGTAAACCTACGATCAGTCACCTCAAAGTGTTTGGCTCGGTTGCATATGTTTGGATTCCAGCTGCTAAGCGCTCTAAGTTGGATTCCAAAAGCCAGAAACTCATGATGACAAGGTATAGTGATCACTATAAGGCCTATAGGCTGATAGATTTAGACACTGATCATCTTATCTTCAGTCGGGACATAGTATTGGATGAAGACAGAGGGTTTTTTCAGTCCCCTCCTTCTGAGCAGTGTTTTGAGGATCAGCCTCACAGTGTTCTTCTTCCATTAGGTTCACCTGATGGGAGGGATGATGCAACATC
This sequence comes from Pinus taeda, assembly GCA_000404065.3. Lineage (NCBI taxonomy): Eukaryota > Viridiplantae > Streptophyta > Pinopsida > Pinales > Pinaceae > Pinus > Pinus taeda. The sequence goes on along the minus strand of APFE030997730.1, from coordinate 224,778 downwards.
AGTATTTGATGATGCACTACCTGAGTTCCCTCCGGAAAATAATCCTCCTCCCACTGCTCCTGTTGTTCCTGAGCCTCCTCCACCTACTCCAGATATTGGTTCTTCTACTCTCCGGCCTAAATGGTGGGCTAAAACTATTGGTGATCTCCAGGATAATGAGCTCCTTGAAGGTAGAACTTCCATAAATAAGAGGAAACAACAACGTACAATAAATTTTGCTGTTATGGCTAATCTACACAGTGTTTTTGAGCCTCAAACCTATTCAAAAGCTAAGGGTATACCTGAGTGGGAACAGGCTATGGAAGCTAAATTCCAGAGTCTTCAGAAGAATTACACTTGGACCCTTTTTGATCTTCCTGTAGGGAAGAAGCCCATTAGCTGCAAATGGGTGTGTAAAGTGAAATACAAAGCTGATGGAACCCTGGACAAGTATAAGGCTTGCCTTGTTACTCGAGGGTTTTCACAGAAGGAAGGCATAGACTATGAGGAGACCTTTGCTCCTACAACCAAGATGAGTACCATACGGCTCGTCCTTGCCTTAGCAGCTCAGTTCAGTGGGAAAGTCCATCAGATGGATGTAAAGCGTGCTTTTTTGAATAGTGACTTATAGGAAGAAGTCTACATGATGCAGCCTCCAGGATTCAAGGTTGCTGGTCAAGAATAGAAAGTCTGTAGATTAGTCAAAGCACTCTATGGTCTGAAACAAGCCCCTCGGGCTTGGTACATGAAAATTGATAAGTAGCTCACAGATCATGGCTTTCAGCGGAGTCCATCTGATGCAAACTTGTATATCAAACATACTGGTGATGATATTCTGTTTGTGGTTGTCTATGTGGATGACTTTATCATTACTGGCAGTTCAGCACCTTTGATCCATGGGATCAAACAGGATTTGTGCAACACTTTTGATATGACAGATTTGGGACTTCTTCATTACTGTTTGGGGGTTGAAGTCTGGCAGACTGAGAACAACATCTTTCTCTCTTAATCCAAGTATGCCAGAAATCTTGTGGACAGGTTCATAATGCAGGATTGCAAACCTGCCATGACTCCTATGGAACCAGGGCTCAAACTTTCAGCTTAGTCATCCTCACCACTTGTGGATGAAACTTTATTCAGGCAATTAGTGGGCAACCTCATCTACCTCACTGCCACTAGACCTGATATTAGTTTTGCAGTTAGCTACATTTCATGCTTCATGTCAGCTCCTAAGGCTGATCATTGGATAACAGCGAAGCATGTGCTGCGTTATGTGAGTTTAACTCCTGATTATGGACCTCTGTACACTCGGAGTTCAGATCCTACACTCAGTGGTTACACAGATTCCAGCTGGGCAATTCGGTTGATGACCGTAAATCTACAACTGGGTATGTGTTTAGTCTGGGATCCGGTGCTGTCACATGGGCTAGTAAAGAAGCAGCAGGCAGTTGCTCTCTCCTTGACAGAAGCAGAGTATCGGGGAGCAGTTAAGGCATCTTGTGAGGTAGTTTGGCTTCGACGTATGTTTGCGGATATGCATGTTTCCCAGGCAGGTCCTACTCCCTTGTTCTGTGATAATCAGGGAGTGCTCAAACTTGCCAAGCATCCAGTGTTCCATGAATGAACAAAGCATGTGGAAACCCATTCTCACTACATTCGACAGCTTGTTGAAGACGGATACATTTAGTTGCTGTATGTTCCCACAACAGAGCAGCCGGTAGACATCTTCACCAAGCCCCTTGGTCCTGATAAGTTTGTAAAATTTAGAGGGTCTATAGGTGTTGTAAATAGATTGAGCATTAAGGGAGGGTATTAGAATAATGCTATTTTAGTGTTTAATGCTCATTTATGTAGATAAGATCGTCTGTGATCTTATTAGCAGTTTCTTATTAGAAACTTGCTGTTTCTATTTTCTTAGTAGAAACTTGTTGTTTCTGTAAATACTTTTGTATTATTTATTGAGCTTCATTGCTCATTGTAAATCAATTCAATTCATTCATTGATTACACAAAAGACCCTACCTCTACTCAAATTGAAGAGATCTACAAATCAAAGCATCTTGAAGTCTACTCATCCAAGGAATGTAAGAAGAAAGGAGTTGTTGGCATCATCAAAGGATTCAAAGTGATCTCCCTCTCTTAGGACTCAAGAATATCTTTTAAAGGAAGAAATCTTTTCCAAGAAGAAATATTCTCCAAGAAAAAATCTTCTAAAAACCATATCATCATCAAATTTGAGAAAGTAGCAGATTGAAGATAGTGACATCAAGGAGTATCTTCTCAACAGTATTTTTATGTCCACATCTGAAGCTATCAAAATGTCTTTTTGCAAGGAGAGCAACAAGTTGGTTGGCTCTACAGATTTTCTTGCATGGAAGAAGAGGACTGATTTGATCCTCATAGAAAATGAAGTGGTGGATCATGTTAAGGGCTCAATCCTTAAACCTCCAAAGGAAGATGCTCAAGCACTTGCAAGGTATATGAAAGGGGAAGTAAGGGCTCAAAGGATTCTCATAGAATCCATCAAGGATCCCCTCATTCCCTATGTATCGAAATTAGAAACATCAAAAGAAATATATGACAAACTTGTAGAATTTTTCTCTGTAAGCATTGCAAGAGAAGTATTCTTGTTAAGGCAAGAACTCTACAAGATCAAGATATCAAAAGAAGAAGGAATAGCCTCATACTTTATGAGGGTATTTGAAATAAGAGATCAACTACAAGAATTGGGAGAGATAATGTCTAACCAAGAGATGACTACCATAGTGCTCAATGCACTACCAGAAGAATGGGGCAAATTCACATCTAGTATCTATGGGAGAAGGAAGCTACTCCATTCAATGATCTGTGGTCACTATGCAAAATTCAAGAAACCAGGTTGAAGGCAAACATTGATGTAGGATCAAATGAGCAAACTCAAGCATATGCTGCCATGGTAAAGAGAAAAGGGAAGTTTGGAAAATTTGGTCCTTAGAAAAGAAAGAAAAATATGGCAAAGGTTCAATGCTATGGATGTTAAGAATGTGGGCACTACAAGAGAGATTGTCCTAAGCTTAAGAAGGACAACAACAAAAGAGGAAGGGAATGAGACCATATCACTGAAGAAGTGGAGGAAGCTAAAAAGAAGAAATCCAAGAAAGAGGAAGTAAAAGATCTCTACTATCTGTTTGAGGATGGTATGTTGAACTCATGTTGAGGTAGGTTCCTATACGTTAGAAAATTTTCTTCCAGAAATTACCTTTGAATCTGGCGTCTCTATCACTAACAATGACTTTGGGAAACCCATGTAATTTGGTGACATTCTTGCAAATTACTTGGTGATTTGTTTAACTGAGTTTGATTTCCTAATTCTAATGAAGTGTGCATACTTGGTGAGTTTGTCGACTACTATGAGAATTTTGTCCTTTCCATTAGACACAGGTAACCCTTCGATAAAGTCCATTGATATTTCCTCCCACTTTTGATTTGGAGTATTTAAGGGATGGAGTAGTCTGGGTGTCATAATGTTCTCATTTTTATTTCTCTAACATTTATCGCTTTTTGCTACATATTTTTGAATATCATTATTCATTCCCTTCCAGAAAAAATATTGGTGTGTATTATAGTAGGTTTTAAAGAAACCTACATGTTCGGTTGACAGTGAGTCATGGAACTCTTTGAAAACATTGGCCTTAAATTTAGAATTTGGACTTAGGTAAATTCTCCCCTTATACCACAAAATATCATTTCTCCATTCAAATTTTGAATTTTGAGAAGGGTTATTGATTATAGCTCTTGTTTATGGATCATTTGCATACTCACTTCAAATTTCATTAAGCCATTTTGGGATAGCAACTGAATTTGTAAGTAATGATGACTCTTCATCTTTCTTGGATAGAGGATCAACTACTACGTTGTCCTTCCCTTTCTTATGTAATATATCCATGTTTAGGGCGACAATTTGTTTGATGCACTTTTGTTGTTATGTAGATAGTGTTTTCTGCTGGAGGAGGTGCTGAAGACTATTATGATCTGTTCGTATTAAGAACCTACTTCCCAAGAGATATTGCCTCTAGTTAGCTAATGCATGCATAACGGCAAGCATTTCCTTATTGTATGTAGACTTGGGACATTCTCGCTTGTTGAACTTCCTGCTCTCAAATGCTATTGGATGACCATCCTGCATCAATACTACTCCTATGCCAAAATCTGAAGCGTGACATTCAATAACAAAAGGCTTTGAGAAATCTGGAGTTACTAATATAGGTGCCTTGGACATGATTTACTTTAAGTCTTCAAAACATTTTTCTACCTTATCATCCCATTGAAAGGAGTTATTTTTCAACATATTTGTTAGGGGTGCAAATACATGAGCATAATTTCGAGCAAACCTTCAATAGTATCTAGTCAACCCTAAGAATCATCTTAATTTGGAGATGTACATTGGTTTGGCATTCTTTTATCGCTTTGATCTTATTAGGATCTACTTTTATTCCTTCCTTGGATATTATGTGTCCAGGGACTCTACCTCTTCTTTTCCAAAGGTGCACTTGGACATCTTTGCATAGAACTGATGTTCTTCTAATATATTGAGCATTGAGAACTTGCTCCAGATGTTGTAGATGCTCCTTCCAGGTTTTACTATAGATTAGAATATCGTCAAAGAACACTAGCACAAACTTCCATAGATACAGACGAAATACCTCATTCATGGTGGCTTGGAAGGTTGCTGGGGCTAGTTAATCCAAAGGGGACCTTCATGTGTTCGAAAAACAGTGTTCGCTATGTCTTCTATCCTTATTCTGATTTGGTAGTATCTCGATCTCAAGTCCAATTTTGAAAAATATTGGGCTCCATGAAGTTCATCTAACATTTCATTTATAAAGGGGATCAAAAACTTGTTCTTAATCGTTACTTTGTTCAGTCATCAATAATCTACACACAATCTAAATGATCCATCCTTATTTCGTACTAAAATCACTGGAGCAGCGTATGGGCTTCTACTTTTTGCGATGATTCCACACTTTAAAAGATCTTGGACTAATCTTTCGATTTCAGATTTTTGGTGGTGTGGATACCTATATGGCATGATGTTGATGGGGTTTGACCCTGATTTGACTTCGATTATGTTCTCGATTTCTCTTTCATGTGACATCTTCATAGGAAGATCTTGGAACACCTTTTTGTGTTTTTGGATCAATTTTTGAACTTTAGGTGGTGGTTTTTGAACTTCAGGTGTTTCTTCACTTATCAATCTTGAAGCCAAAATCTCCATTCGATTACACTACACTACATATGCTAGTGCTCCCATCCGAATCAACTTCATCATCTTGTACGACGATACAATTTGGTTTTGAGGAGGTTGGAACCCAAATAACTTGTATAATTGCCCCTCCCATCTAAACTTTATAAATTGCTTTTGATGGTTGGCATTGTAAGTGCCTAGGGTTTGTAGCCGCTGGCAATGTTTTAAAACTCTGACTCCGACTCCGACTCCGACTTGGTATCGACTCGGCTGGCTCGATTTCAATGACTCGGTCGTTGTAAAAAATACATTAAATATTTATTTTTTATAAAAACACATAATTTTAAAGATTTTCATTCATGTTTCCAAACACACAACATTATAATATAGATAGAAGACAACATATGATCAAAGTAGGCTCATGAATATATCCATTATATCAAAATGGCACTGAGTGCACTGTCCAATGTCCAATACATACACGATGATGATATAGAGATCAAAACAGAAACGCATAATCAAGGAGGCTAGAAATGGCCTTTACAACAAAAGTCTGTGACCAGTACTACTGGCTACTACTAGAGTTGCCAACATCATCTGGCTCAGTGTTACTTGGGAGTGGGAGCGAAAGTAGGGAACGGGAGCGACATTTTCAGAAGCTCTCGGTTTGGGAGCGAATCTCGGAGGAGTTTGACAACCAATGTCACTAACATCAAGGTACATAGAAGGATTGGTGCTCTTGATTAAATACGAGTTCCATACCCTAATACATGACAAATTCAATGGAAACATTGCAATCCTCCAATCCTAAAATCCTGAAAAACTAATAAGTGTGCTGGATTTTGAATGAAATCTAAAATTTTACTTTCTCCATATGAAATCCAATGAGGCCGGAACCACTCTCAAACATCCTGAGTCATTTCATGGTAATGTTAAAATTTTAGGTAAAATGATGAAAATGAAGATTAAGGAGAATGTCACTTTTACTTTAAGAATTTAACATTACCATGAATAGCATATCAATACTAGGGATGAGAGTCAGATAGGGAAACCCATGAGTTAGACAGGGAAGCCCAGGGAGTCCCCAAAAATGAAATTTAAAAAAAAAATGTCGCTGAAGTGACTTGGCCGACCGCTGTTACCAAGTCGGCCGAGTTGGCTCGGACTCGGCCGAGCCGACCGAGTCGTTAGCCAACTTGGTCGGCTCGGTAACAACCTGGCCAAGTAGTCCGTTCAAAGGCCAAGTCGACCCGGTTGGGCTATGATGCGAATCAACTTGGCTGAATCGGAGTCGAAACGGTTGGTTTTTAAAACAATGGCCACTGGATACTTAGGACCACATTCACTCCTCCTAATGGTACAATGTAGAACAAAGATTCTAGATTGTAGTCTTGAATCTGTAATTTGAATTTATGGCATTTCCCTAATTTTTCAATTTTCTTTCCATCAACTACCATCACTTTCATGTTGGGCATGGGATATGCAAAAATGTTGAGCCTTGTCACCATATTTGAGTCCAAAAATTGTGGGTGTTTCCTGTATCTATTAGAACCATTACATTGCTCTTTTTGATATGTCCTTTTAACTTTAATGTCTGGGGTTGAGATATAGCTGTCATAGCTGATAATGACACTTACGAAATATTCTTGTTATCTTATTCTGGAGAAAATTGTGGAGAATTTTCAACTTCTTCTACTTCTGATTCTTCACTGTTTGAATCATTGGTTGCTTCACATGTATACAGGTTCTTGGTCTCTTTTCCCTTGGCACATTTATGTTTAGAATCCCATTTTTTAGCACCATGTTTGCACTTATCCTCTTTCATTCTTTGCATTTCCAAATTAGATTTTTATCCTTCACGTAGATGTGGCAGAACATATTTCATATTAGTCGCGTTATCAGTTTGGGGAACTCTTCGTCTCCAATATACTCTTTCAACTTTTGGCCATTGTATCTTTTCGAGCTTTTTTCTGTAACTTTTGCTTTTTATCTTGCTTCTTCTATAGAAGTGATGTCATGAAGCTTAAGTTCATTCTGGAGATGTGGTTTAAGCCTCGTGATGTATGATTGAATAAGACGAGTCTTTGATAACCTAGGTACTCGTGTAGCTAGAGTTTCCCATTCTCTAGTGTATTCAACCACATCTCCTTTTGTTGCAACTTGATGAGTGCTGCGAAGAACTCTTCTTCTTTGACACCTTGGAACCTCTTAAAGAATGCATTTTTGAATTTCTTCCAACTGATAATGTGTGTTGTTTTTTTCCACCACATATACCAACTATATGCTTCGCCTTCCATTTGCATGGATGCATGCCTGGTCTTTTCATCATCATTGTCAATAACCTAAATTTTGAAGTACTCTTTTGTGTTACTAAACCATCCAAAACTATATTTCTCATTACCGTCAAATTTGGAGAGCTCATGTTTTTCTCTTCATTGATATGAAGCAACTGGTGGAGTGAAGAAGGGGTATTGATTCAAGAGCTAGATATTTGAGTATTGATTCCAAAGCTGCATATTTTGAAAATTCGTGTTACTATTTTGCTGATTGGCCATGGGCGATGCTTTCGGAGACTCAGGGATTTGATGTGACTCTGATGAGTTTGATGTATCCGAAGACTTTGGATGTTGAATAACTTCGTTATTCTGGGGTATTTGATGAGGTGTAATTTTCAACTTGTCACAAATATAGGGCAATATCGCGATTGCTTGATCATGAGCTATTGATGCTACATTATGATTTCAATCCACCTTATTTGAAAGGATTGCATGATCCTTCTTAAATTCGTTATGATTCTGCTCGAGTTGATTCTCTATTCTCTTCATTGTATTCTAGAGCTCCTTGATTTCATTAGAATGTCCGATAACCTTATTCTTAAGATCTATCAATTTTTTACTAAAATCAGCCATCGTCATAGATGCAAACATTGATCGGGTATATGATGGTGTATATTTATCCAACTTAACGTTCTTCCTTAAATTGATCCTATTTTTTAATTATTCTAATATTATAATAATAATACTATTTTTTAATCAAAGATATATATATATTTATATAATATATATATATATATATATATATATATATATATATATATATTTTTTTTTTTTTTCAATTTTTTTTTCTTAAATATAATTATGTAATAAATATATCATTATATACTTATTAACTAAAAATTATATAGTTATATAATATATATCACTTATGTATAACTATTTAGTTGAATGAAATAGTGGCGGGGGACACGACAATTGGAGAGGCAAGAACATTGGTCAAAGGGACACGACTATCAAGAAAGAGATGATTATCGAGGGTATTGATGGACATGGTGTCAGTTGGCAATGGAGAAATGAGAAGAGCGACGGTGTGGAAAAACGATCGGTCGAAAGTTGAATAGGAATGCATACAGGACAGGGATGTGGATATGATCGAAGGAAAGTGAATAGGACGTGGATAGAACAAACACGAGGACAACAATGACGGCTAGGGAACATGCAGGGAGTGACACGGCAAAAACGACGTAGCGGACGTAGTGGTACCGAGTACTTAGGGATTGCGAAACAGGGAAGAGTGGTGGAACACAACAGAATTGAACGACAGTGGACATGGCAGTCACGACAATGTGCAGGTAGCAGTGGAGATAAGTGACAAGATGAGGTTGAGCAGAAGTGGGCTGTGTGATGTCAGGCAGAGAATCGGTGGCTTTGATACCAGATGGAGCATAGATGCTCAATAATTGATAGAAAATAATATATATATATATATATATATATATATAACTTAATGTTGATGTTACATATGAGGGCCCCTAGCTTATATACCGCCTTGGGTGCCTCTTGGTGAAAGGGCATGATCTTTTGATCGTGCCGTTTTGTATAATTAACCTATAATTACAAGGTTATTAATTTTTTACATAATATTGGTTGAGTTGGTTTCTCGGCGTAGTTTCTCAATCAATAGACCTTCCAGAAATAGATACAACATTTGGCACCGTTATCAGGGAGCACAGTAACAAAGATATCTTTCCCTGGAGAGCGATCAAGATAAAATTTATTCTTTACTGGTGAACAAGGACTAGACAATTGATATTGTTTGCATTTCTTTCACCTAGTGGCTTCACTTTGTTGTTTTGGCAATTCCATGGGTTCCATACTCCACTGGTTCGAGATATCAACTGCATTCACTAATGTGTTCGGTCAAGGTATTATAATGATTGCTTTTAGCAATATATCTTTCTTCCCCTTGGTGGTGATCAAAAGTGTTAGACATCAACAGAGGATGCAGTCTCCAGAATTTGGTTGTAAATATAAGCAGCTCATGGAATTTAATGTTCACATTGTATATTCTTGTCATGTTATCGGCTTGCATGCAAGGTGCTCTGTCAGCTAATCCATTTCTCACGTGGTTACATTGGAAGTCAGACTACACTTAACACTTTACAGTTTCAGCTCAGTTAGGTAAAGGTGTATGGAATTGAATATGTTTATTTTCAGATTTCAGTATGCAGTAGGGATTAGTTTCTTGTTGCTTCAACAAATGTAGTATTACAGTGTGTAATTTGATAAAATTACGAATATTTCAGATCTCAACGATTTAAATATTTTCACTTGACTTCTTCTAAGTTTTTCAAGTATTCCTAGTTTCCAAATCATGAAATATAGATTGACAAGCAAATCTGCCAAAATTCAAAGATGAATAAGAAGATGATGTTGTCCTTCATGTGATCGAGTTTCATGCGTATGCACATAAGCTGGGAATTTCTCATGAAGATTGCCTCATGAAAATGTCACGACTACCCTGCACGGTGAGGCAGCTCTCAAAGGATGCAGAGGATGCAGTTTCAGGTTGGGAAAAGGCCAAGGCCAAGGCAGTTGTTTTTCCAAAAACAATATATAGATTGACAAGCAAATCCGCCAAAATTCAAAGATGAATAAGAAAATGATGTTGTCCTTCATGTGATCAAGTTTCATGCGTATGCACATAAGCTGGGAATTTCTCATGAAGATTGCCTCATGAAAATGTCACAACTACCCTGCACGGTGAGGCAGCTCTCAAAGGATGCAGAGGATGCAGTTTCAGGTTGGGAAAAGGCCAAGGCAAAGGCAGTTGTTTTTCAAAAAACAAGAATTAGATGTGGCACTCCAACAGAGGTATGCGACTGATTATATTTCTCATTTGAATGCAGCACTAATGAATACATGCAACATCTACGATTTGTTTGAAAATCACAAGACTGATAATGCAGCCATTCATGATGTTGTCATGAAGAATGTTGTAAGCACATTTGAAGACTGTTGCAAGCTCAAATATGCTAGCTATAAATATCAGAATGTTTTCCTCATAAATGGATTATGATAATGATGAATAACATGCAGTTTTGGAGCAGCAGTTTCATAAATTCGTTGGATAAATGTATGACAATTATGAACCAGATTCCATAAAGGGGACTGGAGCAAATTTTATAAATCAGTTTGAGTTTGCAACTTTGCAGTGGTTACAGTTTTCAGCGTATGTGTCAAATGGCAGATTACAAGTTGAGTTACAGTGATTGAAGGTTTGGCATGACTCCATTACCCAACGGAAAGGCACAGGTCTACGAGTTATTTGCGTCCCACAGAGGAAAGCAGTTTCCTGTCAGAGCTGATGTTGTAACATCTTTTGAACTCTTTGAAGTGTTACGATTTTTTTTTGAAAATTTCCAGGTTAAGGCTAGACTTTGGGATGTTTACAAAGTTTTATAAATTTTAACAATTTCGAGCAAAAATGTGGGTTTTTCAAGGCTATATGTGATCTCGGGTCTGAAGGTAGGGGTTACCATTCTTTGTTAAAAAAAATATTGGGCACATGCCCAATCTCCAAGGTAATATCCAAGTTCAACGAGGGTCGAAAGTCACAAGCCAAGTCAGAGCTCAATATACAAGCGACATGCCCAAGGGAGAAGACCCCACAAGGGGTGTTATAATTGCACAATGTGTCGAGAGGCATTGTGGGAAAGAACATATAAAGAACTATTATTATATTGATTGCGCAAATGTGGGATATATATCCCATGCAAATAAAATATATGAATGCGCAGTTAAAGCGCCTTGCCCAAAGAATGTTAAAATGTCAGGATTGCAAGACGAATGCTGAGTATTGTGTCGAATCCTGATGAAGGAGACAACCACGGGAAGTCATGAATTTGCCAGCCAAATATCCAACTGTTGAATGAAGGGTTTTCATAAAATTCAATTGCCAATTGTCAGGTTAAACCCAAATGTAATCAAATCCAATCAATGCCAAGATTTTCTGAGGTTTTGGTTGACCGATTTTTACATATTAAAACACTTCCATACCACGATGACATCTCATAATGTCACAAATCAACAAATACAGTTGAGCTGCAGAATTTTGGTGAAATTGATGGTGGAAGCGTAGAGAATAAAGCCCTTTTAGTTTTCAATGCAGGGCGTTGGCGGCCAGAGATCAACTGTCATTATTAAATTGCGCACCCCCTATTGGCTCGAAGTTTAACAAAGGGAGGGGTCTGCAATTCGCTGCTTCTCCAAACAACTTTTGTTGATGTGGCAGTGTTTCGTGAATTGTGCACCCCCTAGCTCAAAACTATTTACATCTAGGGACCCCCTCCGTATTACCGTTAGTGGTTTCAACAAAACCATTGTACAATGTCAAACAAGATATTAAGTGCTAAGACTACTTCTGCTGAATAGTTGGCTAAAGGCTTATCGATTCCACTAGCAGATCAACATCAAATGACTATTTCTAGATTTCAAGTCTTTCATTGAATGGTTAGAGGAAGATTTTTGCCACTGTGAAAGAAGACAATGTTAGATGATTAATTGGAGTGACCAAAACCAATTCCCAGTGAGTGGACTTTAGAAATGGAATGCACAAGTCACGTGCTGCAATGAACCCCTAGGCTTTGTGTAAATTTCTTCAAAGTCATTTTCCGCAACTTTCAAGGAGATGATGCTGATTAATTTATTAGAATATTTCTTCTAAAATTCAAGTTGGCAATGAGAAGTTCACCAAGTTTGAGATGGAGCATGTTTATGGGACAGATTAGAGAAATTACCAATTTAGAAATATTTTTATTAAATCCATAGTTGAATTGAAGATGTGAACGTGGACAACAAGAGGCAGAGAATTGCAATTGGGAGTTTATATTATTGTTACACAAAGGGGTGTGTTGTCACTCAGATTGTATAGGCACGGTTGGACAACGACTTAGGTGGGGGGCTGTCACCTTTGATCCCCGACCTCTCCGTTCTAGCTGTCTCCCAACAACAGGATATGGGGGGTAGTCCCTATGGAAGATATAAATGCAAGACAAGTTGGCAACCAACGAGTTTGGGAGACACGATTGAATGGCCTAGCCACTTGGATGATTTAGCAAGATTTAGATGTGAGACCAGTGCCTTATGAAGTCAATTTCTTGATTTATATCGATTAAAGACCAAGTAACCAGATGAACAATCGCTGCTCGAATGCTTAACTATCCTATATGCTATGCAAATCCTAAGACAGGTGTGATGCAAGAATCTTGGTTACTTTTAATTAGAAGCCTATTCTAGGTGTATCCTTCCTCTTAAGTATTTTGAAGCTAGTCTCTAGAGTAGGTTATGAGAAAGAGTCCAAGGGGAAGCAAGCAAAGGTTTGATTAACAATACATCCCCTTAGGTACTAACCACCTGGTGCCTCCAGCATTGCAGAGACTCTAGCTTTGACGACTGTAAGGTCACTGTGTTAAACACTAAAGAGGTGCTAGGCTCCTCAAGCTAGGTGAGAAAGGTTGTCCTATTCTCTATCAACCAAGCTTATGCTTGGAGGTAAGTTATTAAATGCAAGACTAGCTTAGGATGAGATGTAAGATGAATGAGTGAGTCTTGAGTTAAGATTGTTTATGTTAAGTACTTTAGTTATGATTAAACTTCAATTATGACAATAAGTACTTATTAATGGAAAATAAGAGACAATCTTAATCACAAGAGTATGTGCCAAAAAAACAAGTGCCAACATGATACAATAGACACCCACAAGATGCGATTTGTCAAGAATAAGAAAGATGCTTTTCACAATGATTCACCAATATAGAGTTCACAATAGATATCCACTTAAAACATGAACTATGAGTGACAATTAGGACACTTATCCACTTAGAACAATTAGCCAATGATCATCAATACAAGATGCCAATAAATTAGAAATCTTCCAACATATTTCAACAAGGTAAATGCCAATGAGGATTTCACAACAAGATTATCAATGATCTTATGTCAATATTACTCAATGCCAATTATCAAGAGATGCTCAATTATATTAGAAGCCTTCAAGTAAAGAACACTTAGAGTCTAATGCTAATGTGAGATTATTATTTACAAATAGATAGAAGCAGTGAAACAAGAATGACAATATGAGATCACTATTTGCCAAAGTTCTTATGGCAATTATGAAAACAAAAGATCACCCAAGAGATTAAATCTTTTCATACAATTAGCATTTAACCAATGATACAACACTCAAGAAGATAACAATATTCAATGAGATCTCATAAAAATTCACTTAGGCAATCCAGATTATTAGATTATGATATAAATGTGCTTTGGAGAGTGAGATTATTAGATGTGAATTATGATCTTTATAGGTTATGAACTCACAAGGAAAACACAATGTTAGCTCAATGTTCTTCTCAATAGCTCGTAAACCATGAAATAAACTTTTTCGACACTTAGGTATTAGAACAATGCAAAATAGATGACTTATTTTAGATATTCAATGAACCACAATTGATTTTATAACAACAGAGAGATAAACCACTTTAGAGCCTCCTAGATGCAAAATACAAGATGCATATGCTTGCCGAATGTGAGAAATATGAACCCAAGTGTTAAACCAAGTTTGCGAATATGAAATTATGAGTTGATTAACATTTTTTATGATGCAAATACCACTGTTATATCATAATTTGAAGACAGTGACCAAAACTCATAGATTCATGCCAAATTATGATTGCCCAACTTATGCAATTTATTCCTTGATGTCTCAAGCAACTTATGAATTAATGTTAGGCCAATTTAAAGTGTCTTTTACCACTGTTATGAATTTGAATTTTTGCTGAAGCAAAACAATGAAATAAGAAGGGTTAGGAGATCAAACCCTTACGCCCTAGGTCTTGAAGTTCACTTGACCAACTTGCCCGAAATTTTCCAAAGAGTGGAACATGTGCAAACACCAAAAAGTATGTCAAACACTTCTGCAAAACATACCAATACTTAGTCTCAAAATTAAATTCCCAAAAAAAGATGGAAGGAGGGCAAGAAAGGACCAAATTAGTGTTACGGCAGGAGGAGGAAGTTCCTTTAGGAATGTAGCCGAGGGTTAGGGCCTCAAAGAGGCTTGCGACACTTAGAAGGAGGTTGCGACAGAGGATTGAGGGGAGGCCGAGAAGCTCGGGAGCCACGACACAGAGAAAAGGGGAACCCGAAAGAAAGGGAAGGCTTGCGAGAGATCCAGGGGAGGAGGACGAAGGGCTAGGAGGCAGCAACGGGGAGAAGGAGACCTTCCAAGGCCTGTGACAAGGTTTGAAGGGGAGGCCAAGGGCCTTAGGCTTTACGGCCAGGCCTGCAAAGGCTAAAAATACCCATGACAAGGGCTAGGCTTCAAAGCTTAGGTCAGCAGCTAGGCTTCAAATTTTGCCCAGGATTCATTGATGCTGACCCTGCAGAAATTCTAGAGACTAGATCTTACCCTCAAGGGCATAGATCTAGCTCCAACCCAATGAATCTTCGTGAATCTGACATGCACAAATGAAAATACAAGGGCCCAAAACCCCAATATATACAAAAATTCAAAATAAAACCCAAACCGCAATTAGCTGCAAACAAGGGTTAGAAAACTATTATACAAAAATTATCTACAAATTAATTTACAAAAATATACAAATATACAACGCTTGAAATATTTTTGGAGATTTGTTTTTTATGATAATGAAAAGAACATTTTGTGTTTTCCAAAGATAGATGTTAACCACAGTGTTAGCAAAGTAAGAAAGTCACATAAAATATCTGAAGTCCAAATAAGGTCAGCCTATGCCCATAGTTTGTGAACTTGGAGCCCAAGGTCAGGGAATCTGCAAATTCTATATATTCCTAAGAAAATATTGTTAGATCATACAATGAATCAGATCACCTAAGATAAGCCTAAAACATACCAATAGAATGTTCCTATCATCTACAAATGAAATAACAATTCATATAATATTGAAGAACCAATATAGGAAAACACATACCCAACACGTACCACAGATCATTGAGACAAAAACACCATGAACTGTACCCCAAAGTATTTTAAATGTTCCCAACAGAATAGTGGCTTCACACTAGCGTTACAAAATTACGTTTAGACCAAAGTCACTATCCTTGTGACTTGAGAAGCAAATGGCTTCTAATTTATAGATAAGTGGAGAATAACGGCTAGTGGGTTTGATCCCCTTCAAAATAATCTCGGCCGCTGATAAATCTTTGATGATGTTTTAATCTTCACCATCGAAAATAATTGTTCTTGAAGAATTTTCGAATTTCTCATAAAATCCACTTTTTATGAGTTCAAAAATAATTATTTTGAACTAATTTCCTCAAAAATTTGAATTTGACTTAACCACCAAGGTCTAAGGGTTCAAATTTTCTTGAAATTTCCAATATTCCCTTGGTGGGGGACCTTAAAAATTAACTTCTTTTAGACTCACGAATTTTTCCACTTGGAGAAATTAATTTCTCTAACATTTTATTTTTGACCCTAAATTAATTAATTTTTTGTCTTAGGATTTAATTTTATTTTTGCCAGAAAAATTAATTAATTGATACCTGAGGGGATTAATTATTTTTCCACTCTCAAATATTTTAGCCACGGTGTCTGATTGCGAGACCATGCACTACAAAATTTTTAGATCAGAAAATTACAAATCCAACCCTCAAAGGAGAATCCTTGTTCGTTACAGACCCTCATAAATTTTTACCCAATTCTATGACACAATATGATTTAGCAGACCAAGTGATTTGTAATAAATTAATTTAGCCAATTGGTTTAAATTATTCCCAAATCACTTTTACAATAGACTTGACTAAAACACTAGGACTTACCTAAGACCTTGTCGATAAGTTCCACCTTAGCTTTGGGGTTGAGGTTGAAGGGAAAAACTCTGCAGATCATCTGTGTTTAGAAACACAAAGAATCAGTGAGACGAAAAACCTCCTAGGATGAAACTTGTCGCTAAAATCATAGGCTTATCTAGGTTGTTACATAATTAAAAGATCGTACTAGCATCATTTACATTACATGATAACTCCTAGGATGAAACTCGTTGCCAAAATCATAGGCTTACCTAGGTTGTTACATAATTAAATGGTCGTACTAGCATCATAATGACATGATAACTGCTGGTTGGCGATTCTGAACTTTGAAAAAATTGGCACAACTGCTTCCTTGGAGCTGTGACAAAATGTGTGCAACAGGGTGAATAGTGGAAGAATTTCAAATAAAAAATGTTGCAGGAAGAGTATCATAAACTTTGTAATTTGTTATTTGTCATCTGTTTTTGCTTTGCCCTTATTAACAAGCGTTTTCTAGGATTGGGATATGTATCCCCCAGTGTTTTGAAAAGCCAGGATCCGAATACGATAAGTACCAACAATATAATTTTTTTTTATAATTTTTAAAAATTAAATTTATATAAAAATAAAATAAAAACAAATATATTAATTTTAAATATATATATATATTTTTTGTAAGTCAGTTGTATATGTATTAAAGAAAAAAATAATTTACAAAAAGTCTGCTGAGGCAGACAGAAACCTGAGATAGCCATTACAACCTCGCTGTGAACCGGCATTGGGCTTCCAATACCAAAAAAACCACCATGCGGGCCTATCAAAACCAGACTGCACACCACGCAAGGCGGCTATCTTAAGAACAAAGAGATATAGCGTCGTGACATTGTCAAAATTTGGATATTTGACACAAAACAAGCATATGGCCGAGACGTATGGACTAAGCATAGGGCCGAAGCCGATACATAACACAGAGTCAAGGGATAGACCAGAAGGACAGGCGTGGAGCCAAAGCAGACAAAACCAAACCGAGAGAAACAGAGGACTAGGGGAGCCTGCCAGGGCGCGGGAAGCCACCCATCCTGCTAGCAGTGTCCAGACCCACATCGAGGATGTGTCTGTCAATTTTGGCTTGCAGTTCCTGCATGGAGTGGAGGTCCTGGGCCTCCTTCATCCTTTGTTCCTGCACCAAGGGGTCCGGGCTCAGAGTCTGCCTGAGCAATCTGATGAGCAGGGTCACTTTCTTGTTAACCACCTCCACCCCTTCCTGAACAGCGGAGATTCTACGCTCCAAGGACTCATGGCTGGCGGGGGGATTACCAGGCTGATTATCCGGAGCAGGGTGCTCCTTCCCGATTCGCTGCTTCCCAACTTCCTTCATCTCCAGGGCTTTCGCCAGGAGAGTCTTTATCCTCCAGCTTTCCGCCTTAGTGCGGGTAAATTGAGTTGCTCTTTTGGCGGGTGTGCCCGGGTCACTCAGCCAATCAACTTCATCCACTGCTGCTCCCCCCTGCTTATGCGCTTCTTCCTGTTTAACTTCAGCCTCCAACTCAGCGATTTTGCGTTTGCTTCTCATTGAGGCTCGAGTTTCATACATATTCTGCGCACTGCGCAGATCTCGGTTAGCCGCCGCGCATCTACAGCTGCCCGCATCCATATTGTTCCCTCTAAACAACTTACGGTAAGTCCTTTCACTAACAGGCTGGCTGTGGTTGCTGGCCGAGCTGAGGACTGATATGGGGGAAGCCGAGCCCGAACCCCTGGTTAAATAGCCTTTAGCCATAGAATTCTCCAGAGAATGCCCTTCCTTTCGAACCAGAGAAGTGGTACTGTTGTAATTAATGCAGAGGGTGTTCGCACGCCTCTCAAATCCTTCCCCTGCAGGCGCATAAATGTTTCTGATTGCCTTCCTATCAGGTTTGAGGCGAATGTCCTTTCTTCCCAAACGGTCTTTATGGATCTTCGCGTAGCATGAACCCTGTTGATGGTTCCCATGCTTGGCTCTTCATCGCACTGAAGACCACCGCCACATCTGTCCAATCGTCCCGCTTCTGTGATGATAAACCCGGTCGTTGCCCGAATTTTCCTTTTTACGGTGCCGAACAGATATACCGTTGCTGGTCAGGCCCGGTCGGTGTCGTTTAAGTCTTGCTGCGCCAGCTGTGCGCATCGAATTTTCAAATTCGGACAGTTCACCTCCTCCCAACAGCTGTCCCATCCCCTTTCCTGACTGTCTACTCCACAGTTCGCTAGGTAATCCGCCAGCCCGTTTGCCCGACGTCTAATCGCATGGAAGACTAGACCTTGCATGCCATCCATGAGTTCTGCAATGCTTTCTGTAACTTTGGCTAGCCGCCAATGCTTAGTAGCTTTGTTTGCTTTTGTACCCCGCTGCAATTTTTGAGCTGTAGAAATGACCAGTGAGGAATCTCCTTCCAGAATAATGTTACATAGGCGTCTGGATTTTGCAATTCTTAGACCATGTTCCAGAGCTGCGAATTCCATTTCATTGTTCGTGCTTTCCCCGAGCGCTTTATAGTAGATGTGGAGAATTTCTCCATGCTGGTTCCGTAAGACACCTCCAATTCCAGCCATGCTAGGGTTGCCTCTCGACGCCCCGTCAAAATTTAATTTTAAACCTCCTTCCGGTGGGCATTGCCATTTATCGTTCTGTGAGGGTGGCTGTATCCTATGTTTCGGAACAATAATATTGCTGGTTCCTTCCAGCCGAAAGTTTTTCAAAATTTGTAAGTCCTGTGCTGTTGGCCTTTCGTTGCTTTCCTCTTTACATTTGGTTTGAATTAACTGCTGAATATTGGTAATTATGTTGTCTTTAGAGAAATCAATGTTCCTGTGTTCATCTTGGAAAATTCTGCGGTTGCGCTCCTTCCAGATAGACCAAAGTAAAAACCCTGGTACTGATTTCCATATGCTATTGACTCTTTGTATGCTAGAGAAGTTTGTCTTCCAATCCAGAACAGTGCTATGAATAGAATCTCTATTTCGATCAGAACTGCTAAGGATCCCTTCCACCCAACTCCATAATTGACAGGCCCATTCATAGGTGTTGAAAAGATGGTTCAGTGATTCCTCTTCCATAGAACACATAGGGCATCTAGAGGGTCCCTCAAAACCTTTCTTGCACAGATTGTCCCAAGTTAGAGTCTTATTTCTCATCAGTAGCCAGAGGAAAGTTCTGATCTTCGGCCATAGAAGACTATCCCATACCTTTCTGCACCATGGCATAACCTCTGCCTGTTCTTCCTTTTCTAATATGTTCCTGGCCTCTTTCAATGAGAAATTGCCATTACCTTTGAGACCCCACCTTAGTTTGTCATCCTCTTTAGTTTTCCTGATCTTTCTTTTTAGGATGCGCTCATTGAAATGCTGATTGGTGTGGTTGTTTACCTCTGTATTCCCAGGATTTAAGTTTATCCATTCCCTCCAATTAGCATCTGTACTGTTTTGATTCCAGTATTGACTGACTCTGTATCTACCCTGAGTTTGATATGTTTGCTTTATGGTTGTTAGTTCTGGAGAATCGAGTTTGGGAAGCTGCTGCCAAGCATCTCCCAGAACAAGGCTAGCCTGCCGTTACGAATCTCCCAAAAGCTGTTTTCCTGAACTAGGTTCTTGTTATGTTTGGCATGATTCCATATGGGTGAGCCTTCCGGGGTTTCCTGTAGTCTGATGAGATCCTAAGTGTCACAGTCTGGAAAATATTTTTCTTTCCAATGCCGAGCCCATGGTAAGGTGGGATTCTCAATCCATTTCCACCATATCTTAGCTCCACAAGTCCGGTTGACCACCCCTGGATCAACTAGATTCAATCCCCCCCTGGATTTCGGCATGCAGAGTTTATTCCAGGCCACCAAAGCCCACTTTTTCTTATCCCCATTACCGCTCCATAGAAAGGATCGTTGAATATTTCTCATTTGCTGCAGAATGCCTTTGGGGGCAGGAAGCATTGAGAGAAGGTATTGCGGGATGGCCTGAAGGACGGCTTTGGTTAGGATGAGTCTGCCCGCCAGGTTGAGAGCCCTGTTCGTCCAATGCGAGCATCTTTTCTTCATGTTGGCTAGAATTTTCTCCCAATGCCTTTTCTGCCAGTGTCTGAGAGTCAGAGGAGCTCCCAAGTATCTCGAAGGCAGGGAGCCAATCCTAAATCCTAGCAGCTGGGATAAGTGAGTTTGAACTACCAGGTGAGTGTTGAAAAAGAAAATAGTGGACTTAGAAAAGTTAATTTCCATGCCAGAGGCCTGGCTGAAGAGATCCAGGATAGCTCTGTAAGCTACCGCCTCCTTCACAGTGGGAGATCCATGTAACATGGTGTCGTCGACAAACTGTTGATGAGTAGTGGCAGGAAGCGATCTTATAGGCTGAAGACCCTTTATTGTCCCTTCCGCTTTCTTCTTGGCTATGGTTCGACTGAGGCCTTCCATCAGGATAACGAAGAGAAAAGGGGATAAGGGATCCCCTTGTCTTATCCCCCTCGAAGGAGTGAAAGGGATAGATGGAGCACCGTTGACAAGGATGGAGTATCTAGGAGATTTGATGAGAGCCAGTATCCACTTGATCCAGGTCCTGCAGAAGCCAAAAGCTCTTAGAACAGCTTCAAGGTATTTCCAACTGACTTTATCATAAGCTTTTGAGAGATCCAATTGCATGAGCATGCCTGCTTCTTTCCTTGAATGAAGTGAGTGAATCATCTCCTATGCTAATAATATGTTATCGAGAATTTGTCTACCCTCAACGTAGCCCGATTGCTCTTCTGAGATTATGCCAGGGAGAATCGTCTTCAATCTGTTAGCTATGACTTTTGAAATAATCTTGTAGATTACATTACATAGTGCAATGGGTCTGAATTTATCAGGTGTTTTGGCTTCTTCAACCTTGGGTATGAGTGCTAGAAAGGTGGAGTTGAGGGATTTTAGAATGGTCCCTGAACGTCTGGAGTCCTCCACTACCTCCCAAACTTCCTGTTCAACGATGCTCCAGCAGGCCTTGTAGAAATTGATGGTGAAACCATCTGGATCTGGAGCTTTATCATTAGGCATGCTTCTAATTGCTTCCTCCACTTCTTCCAAGGATATTTCCCTACATAGGGCCCAGTTCTGATTTGAGGTAATAGTCTTCGGGATAGCGGCTGTTAATTCCTTGATGGCTTCCTCTCTGTTTATGGGAGGTTCCTGAGCAATTGATTTAAAGTGGTTCGAGAGCAGAGTAGATATGTTGTCATGATTTTTTAGAATCTCCCCTGCATTGTTTTTCAGTTCGAGAATTCGATTATTACTTCTATGGTCTAGAGCCGATCTGTGGAAGAATTTAGTATTCAGCTCTCCCTCTTCTAACCATTGAATTCTCGACTTCTGTCTCCATAGAGTCTCTTCTTGAGAGCACCCTTTATGCCATTGCTAAGAAAGAGTTTTTTTCCTGTTCCATAGCCTCGGCGCTGAAGTTTCCTGCTGCACCATCTCTGTGGATCTGTTCCAGTTTGTTCTCGAGAATGACCTTCTCCTGGAATATGTTTCCGAAGACAGTTTTGTTCCAATCTTTTATCTTTTGTTTAGTTGTTTTTAGCTTCTTTTGTAGATTGAACATCTTGGATCCGCTAACCTCCAAGGGTTCTGACCACCATTTCTTTACCATCTCAAGGAAGTTGGGGTGGTCTAACCAGAATTTCTCAAACCGGAAGGGTTTGTTCCTCGGGGTGCCCAGAACTTCAACAATGAGCGAGATTGGCCAATGATCCGATCCCCCACTGGGAAGGATATCTGATTCCGCTGTTATGCCATCCATTATGATGCTTTCTGAGATTAAGAATCTATCCAAGCGAGAAGCTATTAGTCTGTCACCCCCCCTTCTGTTGTTCCAGGTGTAAAGGCCACTTTTGGGGTAGATATCTACAAGTTTGACAGTTTCAATGAAGTTTGTGAAAGCTTCCGCATCTCTGTTTAGTTTCCTGAGACCTTTTTTTTCCAAAAGGGTAGTTATCATATTGAAATCGCCCCCCAAAATACACTTAGATCTAGGATGTCTCCTGATAAGTCTAGTTAAAGCTTCCAAAAATGTTATCTTTTCTTCTAGTTTCTGAGGACTATAAATATTGATACAGAGGAAGGAACCAGAGTTACCTATGGGTTGGAACTCCACCGCCATGTAGTGCTTGTTAGCTTCCGCCGGTAACATCTGGACTTCCCTCGAATCCCACATGGTTGCAAGGCCTCCTTCTCTTCCCTGACTTTCATTCTCTAGAACTTCCATATGTCTCCCCAGTTTTCTGCAAAGATTACTGATATTGGGGCTGCTGCATTTAGTTTCCTGTAAAAACATGATTTCCGGTTTATACTTTTGGATTTTCCGCTTTAAGATCCTGTGTTTCGCCTGGCTATTAAGCCCTCTGGCATTCCACGAGATTATCTTCATGTGTAACTGAGTTTTATTGGAAGGATTGGAAGGCGCTGAGCGCCTTCATCTTTCCTGAGTTTATCATGATCATGCCTAGTTCCTGTAGTGCTTCACCATTTGTTTTCCGACCTCTTCTTTTCTTTTGTTTGGAACTGGATGTTTTCCATAAAGGAGTTTTTGTGTGTGAGCTGTTGCCTTTCGCCACACCTAGCTTCCTGTTCTGCCTTTCTAGTTCTGCCTTTTGCCTTGCTATGAAGAGGTTGTTTACTATTCTAACTTCTTCCTCCGATGCGTTCTCTATACCTCGGGATTTCCAGTTCTCAGCCATTGCTGGTAGGTTCAAACCTTCTCTTGCTAATGCGTTTTCCCAATCTTGATCTTCGCTGCCGCCATCACTGGTCAACATATCAGTTTCTTCCTCAGTATCCTCTGTTCTCTCCTGCATTTGAACCTCATTATTGAGGTCCCCTACATGCGTATCTTCCCCTGTTGGTGTTTCCTTTTCCTCATTCTCTGCTCCTGATGTTAGGGTTTTGTGCTTATCCTCCGAGTCAGTTTCAGGGTCTAAGATCACAAAAGGATTGCTGTGGTTGTTCCTCTCCATGTTTCCTTTGAGATTCTTTCGTCTGTTTTCTCTCTGTCTGGATTTGGGTTTGATAAAGGCTTCTGTATCTTTGTGGGCTTGAGCTGCTTCGGTCTCTTGTTCCTTCCTGATCTTTGGGCAGTCCCTTATCAAATGCCCATGTTCGTGGCATTTGCGGCAGCGGAAGGGAATCTGCTCATAATCGATATCCTGAAAGTAATCCTCGTCCCTATATTCCAACCAGAGTCCTTCATGTAGAGCCCCAGAGACGTCCATTTCAACACATATTCTGGCATAGGAAGTGTATCTCTTTTGGAGAGTAGCTTCAGAGGTTTTGATGAATGTTCCCAACTTGTCACCAATTTGTTTCAGTGCATTCATACCCCAGTAGTCTATTGGAAGAGAGAAAAAGCGGATCCATACTGGGACTTGGGTGAAAAACACCTTCTCCGGGGCAAAATTTGGTTTCCATGGTCTCATATACAAACCTGCTGAAGCCAAAAAATAAGGACCCCCTTCAAAAACTCTGTCCTTATCTTCTAGGTTGGAGAAGACTACAGTAAAAAAACCTTTGGCTCCAAGGTGAAGTTTGACATACCCTCGAGGCTTCCAATGCAGTTTGATCCAATGACAAAGAGTTCTTTCAGACGGCCAAATACCCATAAACTTGCAGATGATGGCTTGTTCTGCCATATGCTCTCTGTATGCCTGAATCTCTGGGTCAGTTATGACTACCCTTAGGTTATTGGTCTTTTTCGGTTTGCAGGCTCCACTGGGTGAAGTGTATTTATTGGGGTTTGAACTGGGTTCCCCCTCCTTTCCGGCTTTCCTTGTCTGTCACCTATTTGCTTCCTCTCATCATCATCTTGTCGTTTCTCGTTTCCTGGTGAGTTAATTATTAAAGGAGTTTTGTCTTTAGCCCCTGTCAAGCTTTCGGTCTCTGTGCCTGTGCTATATGTTGTTTCTTTTGTCTTGTCAGTATTCCCTTGAGGTTGATCCTTATTCCCTCTGCCAAGTTGCTTGTTGTTGTCAAGCCCAGAGATCCTGACCCCTTCCTTTCTGTCATGCTTCTGCTTCTGCATAACTATTTGTTTAAAAGTAGGGGCCCCACTGGACCCCTCTGCTTCCATGCAGTCGGTCATTACTTGACCTTGACGAAGCAGAGCTTCGAGGCGGGAGAAGACTGCTTCCAGACCCGCAATCGACTCAGCTCCTTGGAAAACTCAAACGCGACAATGCTCATAGACATCAGCTGAAGAAATGGCCAGCTGCTGCTACGCCAACCAAGGGACAGAGCCTGTAACTGTAACAGAATGCTTAAACCCTAACGGCCGCCATTAGAGCTCTAAAAGAAGCCTTTATCTCTTCCATCCTCTTCTAAAATTTTGTCCCAGGGAAGGTGACAAAAGTTTTTAATTTTTAAATATATAGTTTTTATATATAGTACCTATA
>APFE030997730.1:158475-196297 GCA_000404065.3 Pinus taeda | reverse complement strand
TTTTAGGACACTTATATATTAATATATTAATAAATTATTTATTTTTAATATTATTAATTATATATATTATTATTTCATACATATTATATTAATAATTAATATATAACATTATTGTAGTGAATTAATAAATTAATCTTTAATTGACCTAATTTAACCTTTTCTATAAAATTATTATGTATAACCAACCTAGTTTTTATTTAGGTTATATATATATTAATATATTAATAAATTATTTATTTTTAATATTATTAATTATATATATTATTATTAACTTATATATAATGCATTTTTATTTTTATAAATTAATTTTAATTGACCTAATTTAACCTTTTCTATAAAATTAACTACATATTAATTATAAATAATACTAAACTCAATTAGGGTTTTTAAAATAAAATTAGGTATAATAATAAATTATTGGAATATACATATATATTTGGATATATTTAATGAACGGATCATTTAAATAAATATTGACATATATACATTTACACACTTCTATATATTTTTATACATTTTATATATAATAGAGCAATTTTTTATATTAAATAAATGAATTATTAACCTCCGTGAATATAATGGTATTTTAATATTAAATCGGTTAGATGAGGTTTGACTGGGGCTCTTGGGTGGAAAAGTAGCCGTTAGATTGTTTTAGCCGTTGGAGTCTCTGCTTAGGCTATTTAACACGCTGATCTGGATCTGTATCTTCAACTCGTCCTGATGATGAACCACATTGGTTGGTTCGAAACGCGTTGACCAAAGTCCTTCTTATGTGATTTACGCTGAAGCTCTCTTTACAACTATGACTAATCACAGAAGTCTCAATTCTACAGAACTTACTTTATGAAACTCACCTTTTTATGTTTAAAATAAAAATAAAATTTAATTAGAATATCCAAATGTCCGCATCTTATAATTTTGAATTAAGGTTTATAATATGGTCAAGCAAGCAAAAATTAATGAAATCCCTTGTTAATTATTGGCGCGGCTGATTTTTCCAATATCGCTTTATTCATCCGCTGACATTTTCATTCTGGAATTCTAGGCTGAGATCTAATTTGGAAGTATGTGCTGACGTCAAACCATTTTACACACAGACAGATGTTGGCGGATCTTCGTGGATTCGGATCTGAATCCGTCTCTGATCCGGGGATCCACGGATCCAGCCGCTGGGCCTGACGGATCCGGTAACATAATTTTTATGGTTTATAGATTACACCTTTGTGGCAGTTGCTTCTGCAAGTTTTCTTTATTGTATTCAAAACAACAGGCCTAGAGCCTTTCAATATGCCTCTATATTTGTATTAATTGGCACAGGGTACTCATCTTCTTTTCTGTACCACTGATATTTTACTCAGAAAAGTTTGGGTAGATTTCAGTTTGAAAGAATTGATTTCACTTATTTTGATGAAGCACCTATTCAACTGTGCACGAGAATTTATGGTGAGAGGGCAAATCTTCATGAATTTGTTTGGCAGAATGTTTTTGGTCTTGGTTACAGGGCAAAGCGCATTTAAAGCTTGCAAGGGGTGTTTTTGAAAATACTTCAAACAGGTCCATGAGAGGTCTTTATGCACTATAGGCATCCTACACATTTTTCAAGAAAGGACAACGACCAACTTGAAGGGTTTTAGTTGGATGGAAAGGAGAGACATAAAGCAAGCAGTTTTTAGAATGCAAAATTAATAAAGCAGAATGCCCAGGTGTGAGTTGAAAGACATGCATTGCATTGAAAATTTGCAGCAGTAGATTCTAAAAGCCATACATCAACTCATGTTGGCCTTCACTGGAGAAGCTAAAATACTATGAATTCTTTATGGCATCATATCATTCCTACAGGCAACAAAATCCAAAATACTGCACATTAAAAATGAAATGGCATCAACATGGTATAGATCTATGTTCTCAGGTAATAGTTTTGCACATGTATGGATAACAAAAATCGTTGAGGGTTTGGATAGAAGGATTGCTCCTTTGAAGCCAAGTTCAAGATGATTCAAACCTGAGATATTAATAAACTCCAGATGCAAATGAAATCATCAAGTGCCAAGAGTAATGTCAATATGCCCAGAGCATTTTTGGGTCTATTTACAAAATAATTTACGATGGGAAAGATGTTTCAATGAAGCTGATGGATGTGACCTTGAATTAAGCTAAGAAATTAATAAAAGAGCGCAACTACAGAATTCCAAATCATGCATTTTTGGCCATGACCTAAAGGATGTTCAAGATAATTATTTGTTTCAAGTGGAGGCAGAGTATTGGCTAGAAATCATAGTGATAAGGGGAGATTAATATTTTGCAGATTATTCAAGTATGACTCCCCACCAGTTGAGTTTTTCAGGATAAAGAGAAAATCCAGGTTTTCAAGGAGAGCATCAAATCATTGAGCATATCTTCAAGGAACAGTTAGAGATAGATGGTAGAAGCTCAACATGTAAAAGATGCTTCCAGATTTCTGAGCTGGAGAATCAGCAGTCGAAAGGTCAACACCTGGCAACAGCTAACACATCTTGGGCAGAGATTATTTGATTCCAACAGCTCCAACATTTTCAGATTCTTTCCAACTTGTTCGAGATTGTCAATATTTTAGTTTATATTTGATTTTTTTCATAAAATTTGTAACAGCTAGGCTAAATTTAGTTTTATTTTATTAATTTTGTGTCCTGAAGGCAAGCAATAACTAGCACATTGTGGTATTGTTATATATTCTTGCATTTGTAATGTAGAAGGGTTGGCTTTTGATGCCAAAACCCTGAGTTTTTTGTAAAGTTTGATATTGCAGAGTTTTTAATCAAAGGCTTCTGGCTCCAGTTTATCACAAAACTTGTGTATATGTGAGTGTTTCCAGTAATTTCATAATTTGTTTAGGCATATATTTTAGGTAGAATAGGACATGGGGAAGGGCTAGGCTAAGTATCAGCCTCCCTGATGTCCCATTGCAAAGTTATTTTCTGTACTGTGTAAAAGATTGAACAATTTTTTTCATTGATCACCCAAAAATCATTAGATTGTTGCTTCTATGCTATACTTAGATGTATTTATGTTCACTTTAGAGGTTCTTCTATACGTTTCTTCTCATCTTAGATGATTAGATATTCAGGGAGGATATCTAATTCTCTAATTTCTCGTCCATTCCCGTATCAAACTCTTTCAAGCTATGTTATTCTGTCATTAGCTAAACGCTGGCACTCTGATAAGGCCTCTGCAAGAGAAGACTTTATTTGTTAAGCATGGATTTTAAACCCTAAGCGATCACCCTATACAACAACCCCTAGATCTGGCCATTGTGCTTCATAGGCTGTTGTTTAGTGACAATGAACGACATCAAAGCCTCGTAACATTGAGGGAGCCCCCTTTGGTTTAAGGGCCAACTTGAGCCTAATTTTGGTTGAGTTGGTTTCTCGACATAGTTTCTCAACCAATAGACTACCTTCGAGAAACAACTACAACAATGCTATTGACAAATGGCAGATGACATGGCGCCCTAGGCCCACGTGTCATCCCTAGAGTGATGGTAAGTGAGCACCAAGGCCAGTTAGGCATATATATATATATCATGCTATAGTTATATTATAAAGCAACCAATTTGCAAAATACCAAGGTGTGATGGTTTCATCGGTCATCGGTGGAGTTTAATTTTTTTCATGTGAAAATTTATCCACTTCGTCAACCGTCGACGGTTTCATTAGGCTTTGACGAAATAATTTATGTGGTAAAAGCTTTAACCATTTTGTTGACCATCGACGACTCCATTGGGTTTTGACGAAATATTTTACGTGATAAAACTTTAACCATTTTGTTGACCGTCGATGGCTTCATCTAGCTTCAAAGAAATATTTTACATGATAAAAAATTTAACTATTTCACTGACTAGGAATAACTCCATCGGGCTTCGGTGAAATATTTTATGTGGAAAAAATTTAACAATTTTGTTAATGGTCAATCGCTTCATGATGACTCCATTGGGTTTCGATGAAACATTTTATGTGGTAAAAATTTCAACCATTCTCTTGTATGTTGATTAAAGAGGTTTACCAATGTTCTGTAAGCAATCTAGGAAGAACTTTCATGAGCTTCAGAAGAGTTATAACTCCCTTGAGGTATCTAGTTAAATCTATAAGAATGACACCCCTTGCAACGAGCTCATTAAATCATGGTGATGGATAAATTCTTAGCTAGGATGGCTAAACTTCATCATATATGCAAACCCTTGCATGAAAGTGTGTGTTTGTATATATATTCTTACTTTAAATGGATTATTACAATAATTTATTAGATTAAGGTAGATAAATTTTGTACCCGTCGTTACCGAAGCCTTACTATTCATGCAATACATTGCTTAAGAGCATATATGAACACTATATAATTCAAGTCTTACTTCCTAGAAATAAACTAATTCAAGAATTCCTTACATTTAGGTGATTTAGAAAATTCTTACTTGGTAAACGCACATTCTTCCTAAGAATTAATAAATTCAAATAGAAGTACATAATTGCAATAGATATATTTTGTATTCTCATTTTCAGAAAATTAAGCATTACAAGAATTCACTCATCGCTGGTATAATTAAATTCTTACTAAGAGTTACAACTAATTTTAGGAACTTGGCTGTAATACCATGTCAGGCCAAGTAGTAACTCTACAAAATTAATTCATATTATTCCTTGAGGTAGGTCTTTATTATATACATGAGGGAGACTGTTCACTTCATCTCCCGATGACTATTCATATTTCTTATTATTTATTTACATCAATTATATTTATTCACCCAATCTTGATGATTAGGTGTCAACAATTTTTGCTGCTTGTAGACTTCGTTGGTGCTAGAAGAGGGTTTGACCATGCTTGGAGTTATTTCCTTGACCTTGTATGATGACTTACATGATGTAACATGCCCTCAAAAGGTCTTTTCATAATTACATTTTGACTTTGACTCTCTAGAAGCACTTCAAAATGTGCTTAACCTATTTTCAATGAGCAAGAAACTCATTGACAAATAATA
Organism: Pinus taeda; assembly: GCA_000404065.3. Lineage (NCBI taxonomy): Eukaryota > Viridiplantae > Streptophyta > Pinopsida > Pinales > Pinaceae > Pinus > Pinus taeda. Next base: position 191,289 of record APFE030997730.1, on the reverse strand, counting down.
CAAAAATAATTTCTCTTTTCTTGAACGAGTACAAATATCAAAATTACATTTATGAATACAGAACCTAGTTACGTTTTCTCCAACATGATCCTCCAAAGAAAAAGAAGAAGAACAGGGCTAAGGAGAGATGCTATGGTTGTCATAAACATGGGCATTATAGAAGAGATTGTCCTAAACGCAAGAGAGATATGGAAGAAGCCCATATTACTAAGGAAGTGAAAGAACCTGAGACAAAGAAGCTTAAGAAGGAAGAAGCAAAAAGATCTCTACTATGACTGAAATGAACTTCTTCACTAAGTAGGTACTTTCTACTTGTAATTCATAGTTAGGAAGCAATGTAAATAAGATAGGATGCATCAGACTAGAATGTAGCAACATGATAGATGCATTAGAAGTAAGAGCTCTTCACATGGGAAGCAAAAAGGATGTCTGGATCAAGTTCTATTACTTACAAAGAATGAGAGCTCTTAGAAACCTCTTTGAAACCTCAAGTAATACTTATAGAAAGAAGTAGAGGTCATCGTCGACTAAGATCATCATACAATAGTCAAGGAAACATTTGTTGGGTGAGGATATTAAAAATCATCAAGTTTCTCTGATGAAATCCTCATCAAAGGATTCATCGATCTAAAAGGCGGCAAGAGTTTCATCAGGAATTCCAATTCGTGGGATTCAAGAGATGATGGTATGATGAGATAACATGAAAGCAAGTCTAAAGGATAAAGTTCTTTCGTTCAAATGAAGCCGTTACAGGAAGTTTGGAGAGTGAAAGAAAAGATGAGGTATGTATACTTACATAGATTATTATGAAAGTCATGTCATATGGTTGCAGATAATATGAATCACTATTTCCATTTCGGGAAATATGGTCAAGAGAAGAAGGGATCTCCTCCTCCTGAAAATTGCAGAAAGGCATAAGTCACACTAGATGAAATCAATATAATATGTTCTCATATGAATCATGAGGAAGCTGACTACAATCGAGGAACTCTGATTGGAAGCTCCTGGGAATGGAGTGTGAAAAGAGAGGAAGAGGTCGTGATAATATGCCACAAAGGTAGACGGCATTCAACATCCGAAGTCCAAGAAGATTTGACTAGAATATCTCCCAGAAAGATATGAAGACTCTGATAGAAGTCGAAAAAAGATGGAGACCCTTGACAATGGATATCTTTGGGAAATATGTCAATCTGCATGCAAGATGCTGTTGCCTACAGGAAGATGTCATGATGAAAGACCATCACAAAGGTAATGTTTGATTTAAGTGTTCATTTATTATTTTTGAGCTAATATCAGGATGGGTTTATGTAGGACTGCCAAAGGGAATATCTATGAATGACTTCCAAGAGGACCATATTGAAGGATGTAAGCTCCTTCCATAAATTATGGTATGAAAGCAGAATGACATGAAGCAAAGCCAGATGAAAAACTGATGGATCACTTTTTGATGAGATGAGGACATGACTAACTTATGGATGGAAGTGATGGATGGTCTGTGCCCTATGAAGATGTCCTCGAAAGATGAAGACTTCCTGACAAAAGAAATTGATGACATTGAAGAAAGAGAGGAGTTCTTCAGGCAACTTGTTCCACATAAGAAACTACTAGAGGTCCCTAGTTAAGAGGGAGCTTGAAAGGAAGTTTCTTACTTGGAAGAAACTTGGAAATTCCTAAGCCAAGAGGGAGCTTAGGTACATTCCTTTTCGGTAGGAATGAGTACATTCCTTTTCGGTAGGAATGAGTACATTCCTTATTGGAATATGGCCTCCCTATTTGAGAGGGAGAGATAGACATGTCATTTTGGTCTTCACCTGGGAAGATAGAATAGAGGATTGGGTGATCATTTGGCATCCGATACTCTTTGGGGATGAGATAGGGCATCCAATGGAAGAGTAGTCGTATAGGACTGATATTCAATGAGGGCCGGGGAGTCCAAGATAAGAATAGTCCTCATGGAACACACCCTGAGTATCATGCAAGGATGTTTTGAGAGAGACAATGATGACGGTGTCTATAAATCATTGGTCTCGCCAACATTGAGCTCAGATCTTGTGGAGATAAGGAGCTGTTAGTCAAGGCCTTGCTATGTAACAATGTTGGTTGATATGATGCTATACAAATGAGTTACCAATCCGAATTCTTCTTATGAGAAATTCTTCAGATTGAGAAAGTCCAAGTACCATTATGAATACTCCCTAGTTAAGAGGGAGTGTTTGAAAAGTGTAACTAGGTTCGATCTTCATAATGACATGTAATTATGATTTTATGTAATGAGATGTAAAGAAGAAAAATAAAATTATTGTATTGACTTGCTTCATGGGTTTCATGAGCAAGAGATATTATTTTTGGAGTTAAGACTCCCATTGAGAGTCTTTAGGATTTATTTGTCATCTAGTCATAAAATGTTAGAGTCATTGTCATGTAATGAAGTCATGTTACACTTTGTAAGAGGTCAATCTTGTCTATGTAAAGTATCCTCCAAGAACTTGTCACTTATCCTCTTTAAGTCGACCTACAACGATGGAAGAACATGTTAGAAGAAGTCGGCCTAACTACAAGTAATCATGTCGGCCTAAAGGACATGAGGAAAGGTGTATATATAGGCCTAACTCGACCTCACTTGAAGATAAGCAACTCAACAAGAATTCGTTGAAGAAGAAGTGTGAAGAAGAGGGTATCAAGTGAAGTGCGAAAAAGGTTAAGAGAAGTTCCTTCTGGGCAATACGAAGGAGTTTTCTTCTGGGCAATACGAAGGAGGTTTCTTTTGGGCAGTACGAAGGAGGTTTCTTCTGGGCAGTACGAAGAAGAGATTCTGCTAGGTAGTGTGAAGGAGAGATTCTTCTAGGATCAACGAAAGAAGGTTTCTTCTGGGGTATTTGTTTTGAAGAAGAATCAATGGCATCAAGTAAAGATCAAAGAGAAGCAGTATAGAGACTAGGTTTATGATCTAGAGATCGAGATTCTCTAGAGATAGCGGAGAAGAGCAGTGTGGAGACTAGAGATTGAGATTCTCTAGGGAAAGCCGAAAAGAAGTAGCATAAGGTATAGAGACCGAGTTTCTCTAGAAGGAGCCGAGGGGAGTAGTTCGAGATCAAGAAGAAAGGCAAGGAAGGGAAGAGGCAAAGCATCAAGGTTAGTGACAAGGTTCTTGGGAGGATACTAGAGTCAAGTATCTGTGTCATGGTCTTGGTGCTAGTCAATTGAAGATGTAGAAGACAAATTTTGATCGGGTTTTCCTCTCAAGAGTGAGAGGTTTTGGCCCTTGCTGACAAGCCTACATGCTGTGTCACTTGTCTTTTATTGTGTATATTGGTAATTGTCTTAATGAAAAGAACACAATAATAACATAATGAAGAAAAGGCTATAAGCTAAGAAGTAAAAGTCACAAGCAATTATCAAGTAGACAAATCTTTTAACTCTGAATGCCCTAGATTTCTCAACAATGATAACCCTATCAGACCTAAATATGGCAACATGTTTAGAAATCATAGGGTAGAAAGGCATTTGAAGATGAATCTTGTATAACGTAATTTGATGCCTTTTATATTAAATATGACTTGCTTTGATACTCTTATGGTTCTTACACCTATGATGTTGATGTCATTTGATTCCATTAGTATGTTTTAGATGCTTCCTCCTAGGTAGAAGCCATACTTTGAGGGATTTTATGATGCTTCTCTAGCACTTTAGAGAGGACGTCCAACCCCATTTGATTACTCCACTATGTACTCGAGCTAGGATGTTGACCACTTTTTGAGGAGTGTTTACCTTGAGATGTATCCAACACAATTAATGATACTCTTCTCTCACTCCACAGCCTGAATGCTACACATATGAGCTAAGTTGTTCATTGGAGAATTGATGTACCCCAAAAATGATAGGATGCCCCTTGGTTAGCATTGTACCTTCTTAATGGAGATTGGCCTATTTCTGAGTTGATTTGATGATGATAACGATTTGAGATCTGTTTGGAGGGGATGGTACATTGCTTAGCATGATGACATCATGCCTTGGGTTTATGATGTCCCCTTCACGTGTCTTGGGTTGATGATGATGCCTTGTTGAGGGAGCCATTGCTTGTTGATTGGAAACCTTTGATGAGGAGATGTGGCTTTTGGACTGAGGAGCACCTTCTTGAGTCATCCATGACATATTTTGATGAGAAATACACTTTTAGTGGATGCTGTCACCCGTGGATGCAATTTTGGGTCACACTTGTGGGCTAGTTGAGGCTTGTTTTTATCTAAGTTGCACAATATGGGGAAACAGGTATGAGTTTCCGAAATGGGTATAGGTATGAAACGTGACCCCCCCAAATTTTGGAAACGGGGAAACACGATATATATATATATATATATATATATATATATATATATATATTATATATATATATATATATATATATTGGACATTTAAGAAATGTTATGCACAATCACAAAGCATACATGATACATTATTATTTATTACATTATGATTGAATTGTCCAATGTCAATGTATAAACTATAAGTCTCTAAATTTACATCACATTTACTCATGAATGATCACATAATGAAAATAACAATATAAGAATATCCAAAATCAATCTTTATTATATATTCAAATTTCAAAATCGACCTTTATTATATATATGAGGTTGCAAGTACAATAAAGACTATGAGGCCGCAAGTACTATAAAGACTAAAGACTAACCCTCATCATCATAATCGTCATAAAAAATAGAAGCAAATGCATGCTGAATAGCAGATGGTAAAGCTGAAGAAGATGATTGTCTAATTCCACTTCTAGGCTCCCGGTCCTCAATATTTAGGGCAATAAGAGATACCTCCAAATAGGACTTTCTGGATCCACATCCCATTCTTTAGAAGGACCACTACTATATTTTGGACCCCTACGAGATGCAAGGCGAAGGTTGGAGTGCATATAAACAAGATCCTCTGGCTTTTGTGAGCCCAATCTGTTGCGCTTCACAGAATGACTAAAACCATAGGTGCTCCAATTCATTTCTGATGATGAAGAGCTTGCCACTTGTGAAAGAACACAAATGGCAAGGTTTTGCAAATGTACACCATTTTCTCCATTGCAAATCCACCACTTAACTAGATTCATGGTGCTTCTCTCCTCCAAAGTTGATATATCTGAATAATCATCTAATCTTGCAGTAAAATTGGCGAATTCTTCCTTCACCTCCTAGTGTAGATAAGCTGGAAACATTCTCATAAGGGCTTTTTTCACCCCATTAGCCACCACTCTATCCTTATGGGGTGCCTTCGTCTTCCCATTGCTTTGAGTAATAATCTCCTCATAATAAAAATTGGGGTTCAAGGCATGTGTTAAAGTGTTCAATGGAGTGTTGAAATTGTTCCACCTATCAACAATGGTATTCTTGACTAAATCAACAAAATGATCATCAAGAAATAAAAGCCGTGGAGACTCTTGTGAAATGATTTCCATAGTTTTCTCAACCATGGTATCCATGCCATCATATACCTCTCCTAAGAAAGGTTGGTCAGTGTCAACATCTAGAAGAAGCTCAAATGCAAGGGTTGTGAACCTTAGCAAGAAATCTATCTTGCTCCACCACTCCTCATCAAGGCACAATCTACACACATATATCTTTGCTTTGAATTTGCCTGTCTACACTCAGCCCAGAGTTGACTTACCACCATAGAAACTAATGGTTGCTTAACCTCAACAAGATGGTGCACCATTAGGAATTTTGAGGCATATTATCTCAACAACTTTTAACAACTCCAATTTGGAGTACTCTTGAAGTATTGCTTGAGATTGGTGGTGGTTGGTGATGAACTTAACAATCTCCCTTGCTTCCCATGTGATTTCTTTTATCCATGGAACTTTATTGTCGATCTCCTCTAAGATCAGATTTAGATTATGGATAATGCAGGGTGTCCAAAAGATGTGGTCATACCTCCCCTCAATAATTAAACCTGCAACTTTGCAAACTAGTGCATTATCCGTGATAACTTGCACCACCCTGTTAGGTCCTATTTGTTCAATATATTTTATAATAACATCAACAATGAACTGTGCATCTTTTACCTCTCTTGAGCAGTGTTCCGCCTTTAAAAACATTGCTCCTTTTGGTGAAGTGGCAATGATATTTATCAATGGCCCGCGCCTTGTATTTGTCCATCCATCTAAGACTATGGTAACCCCAAAGCTACTTTAGGAAGAACGAATTGGTTATAAGATATCTTCCACAAGATCCTACTCATTTTTGAGAAGCTAAGCTCTAACTTTCTCCTAGTTGGGCCCCTTGTACCTTGTGGGAGCTTTGTTAATTGCCCTTATCATATCTTGCCAATAAGGAGAGTGAACAACATTGCATGGGATACCACATGCATAGGTGCACCTAGCCACTCTGGAATCAACTTCTTCTCTCACTTGCACATTCACCAATTTAGCAATTCTCCTATCTTGAACTGAAGCAGATTCTCCTTTGGTATTTTTGGATGGTGGTTGTTCTTGTTGTTGAGTGGCTCTCCTCTTCCTTCAACCAAAATCCTTGGTTCAATGTTTGGTGGAGCTTGAGGAGTAGCTTGAGTAAGCTCTTCGTGCCTTCTTTTAATTCCATCTGCCTCATCTTGCTCTCTTTCATATACCCTCCTTACAAATGGGTTTTTTGTTTTTGTGCAACTTGCAATCCCTTGTCCTCCTCCATGTAAAAGATGTGCCTTCACTCATGGGTTGGAGCCCTTGTATGAATTACCGCAAAGATTACATCGCCATTCCCATGAACCACCACCTACACATCTTTGAAGCTTTTGAACATGCTTCCAAAGAGGATAATATTCAACCCTCGGGTTGGACTTGGGGGTTGAACTTGCACCTTGGTTGGAAGCCATTGCTGCAATTATTATTTTTTTAAACAAATCTATTAAGAAAAAACTAAGAATATGAACAATTCTTACCCAAATTGTTTTTTGGTAGTTGAAGCCACTCGAAAATGCCACCAAAGACGAGAAATATGGTTGTAGGTGAGCCAAAAACCAAGAATGGCGTAGCCGGAAACTCCCCACTCCAAATCTGCTTGTGAAATCTCTCTCTTGCCGCTGAAATCTCCTTTTCTCATAGTTGAAAACGACCTAGCTGAAACAACTGGTCTCTTCCTCTTTTCTCCTTGCTAAAATCGTCTCTCTCCAAGTGAAACAACTTACTCAATTCATGTGATGAGGGAATGAGGTGAGAGTCTTTTTATAACTTGCGAGAGCCATCTAGAAGCATCCAAAAAATAGTTTATTCGCCAAATAAATTAATAAAAACAAAAAAAAAACCACTTAAATGCTAAAACATGATCGTACGACCTGGAAACGCATTTTTAGGCTGTACTGGGCCATGTTTCACCCATGTGAAATGTGGCAGTATGGTATGAAATTCGTTTCTAGGTCGTACAAAATGTGTTTCAGTGTTTCCATACAGTTTTCACCCAGAAATTGGCTCTAGCCCAACATTTCCTGCGACATAGAACTTTTTATGTTAAATCATTGAGATAGCCATCTTTGGCGGTCGGTTTGTGACGTGCGTAACTTAACCTGCGATCATGTTTTATATTATTTTTGGGGCTTTTAGTATAATTTAAGGTAAAATCGATTTGGTTGCCATCATATAAATAGAGGAAAGTCGATTTGCCTTAGGATCATTGTAACACTCACACTTGAGAGAGTGTGCACTAGCTTGTGTCTTTTCTCTTGGTCGATATGGAGCATTAAATGGGCAAATTGTCTTGGGGAGGATATTATGATTGGATAGTTCTTTCTCTTGGATGATGAATGGTGATTCTGTTGTGATTTTATGCAAATTTATTGTAGGTATCTTCTTTCATTTTATATTTGTTGTATAATTAGGGTCTCTTTGATTTTTTCACAAAAGTGTTGAATTTTTTTTTTTGGCTTTAACATCTCCTAAACAAGATTATCTCAAGTTTCTATTGAGGAGCATAATTATAGCTTCTTTCCATTTTATCTCCAATTTGATTGAAAGATCCTTGCGAGTGTGCACTAGCTTGTGTCTTTTCTCTTGGTCGATATGGAGCATTAAATGGGCAAATTGTCTTGGGGAGGATATTATGATTGGATAGTTCTTTCTCTTGGATGATGAATGGTGATTCTGTTGTGATTTTATGCAAATTTATTGTAGGTATCTTCTTTCATCTTATATTTGTTGTATAATTAGGGTCTCATTGGTTTTTTCACCAAAGTGTTGAACTTTTTTTTTTTGGCTTTAACATCTCCTCAACAATATTATCATCAAGTTTCTATTGAGGAGCATAATTATAGCTTCTTTCCATTTTATCTCCAATTTGATTGAAAGATCCTTGGGTTTGAGTTGAGAGGCGCCTTTGTAGATTTTTGTATTTCCCTTAAATCATTTCCATCAGTCCTCTTCTAGATATTTTTTCCTTAGCCTCCATTGGAATTTGATTGAGAAAGCTACGAGTTCACTCTTGTGGCAATCCTATAAAATAAAACATTTTGTTTAAATGTATTTTAGGGTAATTTAGTGTTAGGTTATGGCAAAATCTGCAATTTTTAGCATTATATACCTTGAAACTTATAGTGCTACGGTTAGACTTGGCATGCACTTGATTGGAAAAGTATAAATATAATTTTTCATGCATTTCTTAGCTATTTATTAGGGCTGACATTTAGGGTTTTTCTTGTTGTTTTATGTGTTTTCGACCATCTAAAATTGTTGTAATCTATCTTCTGGTTTAGTCATTAAATAGCCTTTGTTTCTCACTTGTCTACCATCAATTTTAGGCTATTCTGTTATTTTTGCTATAATATTTGTACGCTGTAATTGTGTTAACTATCAACCCTTATTTTTAACAACAATTTGCAATTTATAGATAACATACATTTGGGAACATATTTGAGTCTCTCCACAATTGCAAAGGTCTCTAGATTTGCCCATAGGGTCCTTTGAACTCGTTGTCTTAGAATTACATCTAATCTCACTTGGAACTCTAATTATTAAACATTTATCCTTGGTTGTTTATAGTAGAACCCTTGGGGGTATTTAGCTTGGAAATACTTGGGTTGTCTAATTATTAAGATCTGTTGGAGCATCCTCCCTTGTGGGGATAATATTTGACCATAGAATATCATGGGAACCGTTGCTAAGATGACTGATCACATTGTTTCTTTTAACCTAGAATGCTTAGTGAGGTTTTGCACTAAGATGCTAGATTTTGCAGTAACAGGGCCATACAAAATGGCTCCGAGGCTGGCCAGTCTTGAAACATAATTGTAGACAAGACCCTTGAGACTTCTGGATCCCCAATTCAAACTAAATTTCAGTTGTACAAGCACTATATCTATTCCCATAAAAATATTTCACGGTAAGTAGCATGTTAAGAAGGTTCTAAGACCTTCAATTCAATCCTTCAAATAGATTATAGTAGATCATATGCTCATTAAAGAAATTTTAATAATTGACTCTATTATTCTGTGATGACCTTTGTTATTTAGTATTTATTATAAGGGATTCAAAATTAACTCTGTGACTAGAACACTAAACCTACTTGGCTAGCATTCCCTTTAGCAACACATCTAGGTCTCCTTTGGTATGGTTGGCACAAAACCAACGTTCGGATTTTGAGACCCACTAGGATCTCCCTTTTCAAGGCAACCATCAAGGCTATTCAAGAGGCTGAGAGACAAAAATTTTCTCTGTCCTTCTAGCCTTATATTCTCATTCAAGAGGTTTGTTACAGCCTTGTTTCCAAAGAAAACATGTGGATAGGACACCTATAGGTGCTCTTGTCATTCGAATTAGTAGCGTTGTTAAGGTCCTGGCAACCTACTAGATAGACACACACATTGCAATGTTGAAATTTGAGTGAAAGCTAAAATTTCTGAACATGATAATTACTTGTGACATATATATGTGTGTGTGTGTGTTTCTTTTACCATTCACTTCATTTAGTTATGTCATCAAGCAATATACATTTAAATATGGAAGTAGAGATCACAATGCACAAAGAGACAAAAGACACCAGAAATTAGGCCAGTGGGTAGGGCAAAATCCATAAGGGGAAAACCAAACAATCCTTTCCTTATAGAATCTTTGTCAACAAGAGAGATATCCAAGTCATATACAAACTAAACAGTATGTTTTCTCAAGTGCCAAGTTAGCCCTCCATAACAATCACTAGTCTTCATGAAGTCTATCACAAGGTTGTCCTCAAGTTGCTACAAAGTTCTATCCATAAGACTGTTCATAAATCAGAGATAAGTTGCCTCAAGAGCTTACCACAGAGATCCGCTGCTTCAGAAACTTGCATAACACAAAAATAAACTGCCTTAGAAGCTTGCATCAATATAGAGATAAGTGCCTCAGAATTTCACATGAGCTGGATACCTCAGATTTCGCATCATAGGGATTGGCCTCAGGTTCGCATTACAGAAAGTAGCCTGAGATTTGCATATGCCTCAGGGCCTCAGAACATATCTGAATTTCCTTCCATAAATGAAGGGCGAATTGGTTACCAAATGGTAGAGTAATGGTGCCAATATATAGTTGTTTCCTCATCCAGAAAGGTGCCTCCAATGGCTGAGTTGACTTGACTTTTGGAGGGCCGACTTGGTCAACTAGGAGACATAAAATCATACTTAAAAATTCAGTTTTCTTTCTTTTAAATGTCCAAATGGGATATGATAAAAATAACTTTTCTTTTGACTCAAATACATTCTTTTTTGACTCTTTACAAGATCATAATTATGAAGATTGAACCTAGTTACAATTTTAACATCCCCTCTTAACTAGGAAGGTATTCATAATGACTCATTTAGATATTCTCAAGTTGAAAGACTTCTATAAGAAAGGATCTAGACTGATAAGCATCGTTATAAACATCATCATGACCAAAATTGTCAAATGACCAAAGTTTTGAAAAGTGAGCTCTATCTCTCCACTAGATCAGAGCACAATGCTGGGAGGCATTCAATAAGACACCACACAACTGTCTCTCTGAGGCACATACTCCACCTAGGTTCACCAGAGTATGTCCTCCACAGGACCATTTCCTAATTCAGTGTCACAGTACTTGACACAAGGAAATGTCGATCCACTGGACCATTCTTAAATTGGGTCAATTTACTTGACTTAGGGTGTTAATCCTAATTGATCATTGTGCTTGAAACAAGAATGTTAGTGCATGGTGCTTATCCATTCCACCATTCTCCCTATCTGGGTCCATGTACTTGACTTAGGATTAATCCTAATCGGTGATAGTACATGACACAGGCAGAAAAAAGGTGTCCATCCTCACTCCCTCTCAATCTGGGAGGAGTTATCCACAAGCCTCAACTTGTCTCGGTAGTACTCACGCTTCCATTACATCAGCTACCTATTCATCCGTGGAGATCTATTGTAGCTTCTCGGCTCCCATTTGAACCAGATCTTGAATCATATTGTGCTTCGACCTTCCATGAAAAACCGAGTTCTCTTACAATCTTCATACTGCTTTGATCATTACAAAGTATCACAGTTGAATCTAGCACGCCGTCAAACAGTCCATCAAACATTTTATGGAGCCAAACTGCTGCACAAACTGTCATATGTTCTGCCTCTGCAATGCATAATACAACAAAATTCTGCTTTCAGTTTATCCAAGAAACCACCATCAATAATACATTTCTTAATATCAGTGCTGCCATAGATTTACAATCCATCATTCTAGGATTTTGGAGGATCTTGATCACATGCTTCCTTTTACCAAGGATGATTTCACCATTTTTTTGCCAAACCTCAAGTCCAAGATCCTTTATGTCAAATTCCGCTTCCAGCTCCCTTTGAAGGCAACACCTTTTCCTCTAACACAAGAGTCCTTCTATCATCAAAAACAGATCATTGAGACCAACCTTTCTCTTAATCAATCAATTTTAAAGTACGGTGTCTTCTTCAATCATGTGGCTACTTTTTCGTGTTTTTCACAATCCAGGGGTAACTCTTCCAACTGAGGCAATCATCTTATCATAATTCTCTCTCTTATTGGGAGAACCTTCTTGCTTTCATGTTGCTATTTGCTGCATGCTTGATTTCTGTTAGACTCAAACAATCCAGACATATACTTTAAATTGCTTACTCCCTCTGATCTTGGTTCTTTTTTTGAAGCTTCTAAGTCTAACTGTTAGAAAACCTCCATGTACTTTTCGATTTATTCCTTCCTACTTGTTCTGATTAATTAACAAGTTATTTACCATGTAAATACTGAAAATAAACACAAGTACATGCCCAACACATTACAGATCATCAATTGAAGGAAACAAAAACAAGCACACAAATGACACTGTTATTTTTGGACTAATGTCCCCGAAAAACCCAATGAGGGAAAATCGATGTAGCTGTTTGAGGGTTTGATTTATTAAGCAGTTTCAGAATACAATCTGGGTGCCAAATCTGGCTCACCCAACAGAGAAAAATCTCGGCAATAGTACCTCTCCTTCGGAGACAAATGTTCCGGCTAAAACCCTGGATAAACACTCCGGCAGCTCCTCAGCGTCAATTTGCCCCACGAAAAATGCTAGCGTTAGCCTCTTCTATCCTCTATGTCAGCTTTCCCGACAGTTCCCAGCAATTCCGTTGTTCCTGGCCGTTCCGACTTCTGCCCTTTGCTTTAGCTTTCCTAGTAGTTTCGGCAGTTCCGACTATTCTCAGCAATTCCGGCTTCTGCCCTCTGTGTGAGCTTTCCCGGTAGTTCCGGCTTCTTCCCTCTATGTCAACTTTCTCGGCTGCTGCGCTGATCCTCCTGGCACTATCTTTTCCTCTCTGCTTCTGTATTCACTGCCCCTCAGCTGCATGTTAGATCATTCTCTCAACTTTCTCAACAAACCCAGCCCCAGAAAGTCGAAATCTTGATGTCTTGGTGTGTTCTCCAAGTGACCCTCAAGCCTCCTCTTATACTTTTCTTGTTGACAGATCAACGACCGAGATTAAGTCCCTAATCAAATACTAAGATTAGATCTGGCTTGATCCATGACTTTTGGACCATTCTAACATAGTTTTATATTAATTCACATTAATGTTTTAATTTCCCTAAGTTTAGACTTAGGGACTCCATTAAAAATATTAATTATTTTAATATCTCCAAAACTGTTTAGAATTTGCCCAAACCCTTTCTGGGTATTGGAGATCTCATGTGCCGTAGCCTCTCCACCAAATTTTGTGGCTAGAGCACATCCGATGCTACCCAAATTAACACTCCCTCTTAGCGAGGATTATGCTCTAGTAATGCTCCTCACTGAGTATTACTTTGATCATTTGGCATCGGTCCTTGATGCTAGGCTTGCTGCCTATCATCTGTACTACTGCATCCCATACTGCCACCCATGGCTCTGCCATTGCCACTGCTGCATCTGTACGACAACTCCCTCTGCATTTGTGCTGCTACCCATGGCCCTGCCATTGCCACTGCTGTGTCTGGACTGCATCCCCTCTCATCATGCTGCATCGTTGTTAAATTGGCAACTAGGGCCAAACTCCATGTGGGTCAGCTTATTTATGGCAGCTGATATTTTTATTGGATCCCTCTCGTCGAGAGGTGTAGGATTGATCCAAAGATCATCCGATTCCGATAAGTATTTATGGAGATATGAATTTATTTTGTTTATATAATTATTATCAAGCCGACCAGCAACTTGAGTAGGCTCAGAAGCCCAATAGACGTGTCTATTCATCATCCAATTTTTAGTATAAATTGGTGAGGAGGACTTGAAGTCGTTTTTCACACATTCTTCAAGTGATCTCCTCCTCTCCACGTCTTGGGTTATTGGTGAAGGAGAGACACTTAGAAGAATACGTTGACCTTGGATGATGCCCTAGCTGCAGTATGATGATCTAAGCAGCAAAGGGAGGCACTTATATGCTGTCTAAAGAAGCCCTAATCCGTTGACTAAAGGAGGCCCTAACTGCAGTAGAGAGAGGCCTAATCCACAGCAAGGAGGAGGGCCTAATACGCAGTCAAGGGAGATATCTAAACGCAGCCCTAGAAAGGAGACCTAGCCGCTGTCATAATGAAGCCGTAGCTGCAGCCCTAGCTGCAGTACAGATATGCCCTAGCCGCAGGCTTATGAGGACACCTACACGCAGAAAAGAGGAGACGTATAAGCAACATAAATAAGCCTCTATACGCTGTCTCCAAAGGCTCAATCTGCAAATAAGAGGAGGGCTAATATAGGCCCTAAATGAAGGCCTGAAGCCGCTGTCTATTGACCCTATACGTAGCAAGAAAGCGACTCTTTATCTGCAGTCAGAAAGAGGATCTATATACAATCCTAGAGGAGATCTGTTTACGCAGCAAGGAGATATATATGGGACCTTCCATCCACTGTCTAAGGAAGCTCTAAAAGAGCCCTTGCCACAGGTTTGAAAGTCACCTAATCTAAACGCTGATATATACAAGTCATATTCATTATGGGACGCTGTCATATTAATGATATATGGAATGCAGATGTATACAAGTCAAGGCAGCACATAAATGAACACAGTTAAGGTAGCAAGGTAAGGAACATGATGTATGAAATGCTGTCATATAGACAGTCAGCGTATTAACGCAGTCATGGTGCAGCATGATGTATGGACAACAGTATGATGTAAATCATGGGTAGATCATGATGATGGCAGGGGCAGCATATGCACAGGCAGCATGATGATGATGACTCATACTAGCAGGGGCAGCATATGCACAGGTAGCATGATGACGATGACTCATACTAGCAGGGGCAGCATATGCACAGGCAGCATGATGACGATGACTCATACTAGCAGGGGCAGCATATGCACAGGCAGCATGATGACAATGAGTCATACTAGCAGGGGCAACATAATGACGATGATGTATGGGCAGCAAATGGACGAGATGCAGAATGATGATAGGTGAAGGAGTCACCTTGAGGATCAGTTGAAGCATAATGTCTTCAACTGACCTCATCGTTATAGGAGATGATCTATGCTTAGATCTAGATAAGTCAAAGTGTTGAATTCTATTGTAAATGTTCTCTCTCTCTCTTTCTCTGCTGAACTTTGAAGATAAAAGAAGATTTGATCAAAGGGTTTCCCCACACATTGTGGGGTTTGTCCCTGGCTCGCGCCATATCTTGTGTCCTCTTGTCTTGGCTTATCTTCTGCGTTTTGTATTTATGTTCTATCTGCAGTTTATCGTAATGCTGATGTGATTGCTAACTGTGAAAATTTAAATAAATTGCTCTAGCATAGAACATACCTAAATTTAACAATCATGCTGTCCATAGCACATCCATTGCTAACTGTTGCACCGCAACTTAGTTACTGAGAAGTAAGTAACTGATCTCCCAACTCTGACATCTCTGTTAGGCTAGAGACACTCTCGATGTTGAAGCTCCCTCTGTTGCTGACAAGTGATCCCTCTCTAACCTCTGTGCTGTTGCAGCAACTCCCTACATCTCGCACTGTTGCACACCTCTCTGTGCCATCCTGCACTGATGAAATACTCCCGTGCCTCTCGCACTGTTGCAGCCTGCTAGCCTCACTCTGTCCTAGGAATCCTGCACTGTAGCTCTCTGTGTCGCTCCATCCTTATCTGTCTCTAACGACATCCACCAGTCCTACTACTCCTTTTTGTGGCTCCCGTAGCTAGGTATAATCCAAGAGTTTGGGTACCTCAAGGATCCTTCCCCTCATCTTCTGTAGTCCTCCTGACTACAGCTCGATGTCTCCCCACTTTCGCTCAAGTGGTGTGTGTGCACTCATGGCACAGGCATCGTCTATGTCCACTTCCTTCTCTGCCCTTGGTGGCGCTGCCTTGGTGTCGGAAGCCCATCCCTTGCTCTTCTTCTTCGGACACTAGGTCGCATAATGACCCAGCTCCCCACAGTGGAAGCATTTGACCTTGGAGAGGTCCTTCTTCTACTTTTCTTGTTTACCCTTAGATGCTAGGGCAGCATCCACCTCCTCCTCCTCCTTGATTCTGATCCCCTTGCTGCTGCTTCTCGTCTTGGTCACCCTCCTGATCTCTTCTTGGCGAAGTGTTGCCCACATTTCCTCCCAATCTGGAAGGGTCACCCTGCCCATTATGTTCTGGACAAACACCTCCCAGTCTTCTAACACTGCATTCAGGGCTATCCTCACCATTAACTCTGGATCTGGTGTGGCCCCTATGGAAGTCAACTGATCTCGGATCTCCTTCAATCGACCAAGGAAGGTGTCGATCTGTTCTCCCTTCTGCATCTAGTATGACCGCAATTGATTTTCTAGGAGCATCTTCCTCTGCATGGAAGTATGCTGTTACAACTTGGTCAGGGCCTTTCCCTGTTAGGTATTGTTCTAACAACAGTACCCCACCAGCTCCACTCTGCAACTTATCCACAACCTCCTAAACTCCAACAACCTCTAGGTGAGAGATCCTAGGCTTTGTGCAATCCCAACATCGATAAACTAGCTCCCTAAGCCAACTGTGTCAACCCTCTTGGCCTCTGCGTGGCTCTGTGTGAGCCTGTCTTTGCCTCCTTCAACCTCTGCGCAACCTCTTCTTGGCCCAAAGTTGATGACGCAAGCACTGTGTCACCCCTTCCTTGCTGTTTTGGTGCTAGGAACAAATTCTGTCACTAGAAAAATCTCGGCAGTAGTACCTCTACTCCAGAGGCAGATGCTCTGGCTGAAACCCCGGATAAACACTCCGACAACTCCTTAACTTCAATTTGCCCCACGAAAAGCCCCAGCGTCAGCCTCTAGGGATTGTGTTAACCTCTTATGCCCTCTGCGTCAGCTTTCCCGGCAGTTCCAGTAGTTCTGGCTGTTCCCGGTAGTTCTGACTTCTGCCCTCTGCGTCAACTTTCCCGGCAGTTCCCAGCAGTTCCGGCTGTTCCCGGCAAATCCGGCCTCTGCCCTCTGCGTCAGCTTTCCGTGCAGTTCCAACTTTTGCCCTCTGTGTCAGATTTCCCGGACGCTGCGATGATCCTCCCGACATTATCTCTGCCTCTCTGCTTTTGTATTCATTGCCCCTCAGCTGCAACTCTAGATCACTCTCTCAACTTTCTCAACAAACCTAGTGCTAGAAAGTTGAAATCTTGATCTCTTGGTGTGTTCTCCAAATGACCCTCAAGCATCCCCTTATACTTTTCTCGTTGACAGATCAACGACCGAGATCAAGTCCCTAATCAACAGCTAAGATTAGATCTGGCTTGATCCATGACTTTTGGACCATTGTAACACAATTTTATATTAATTCACATTAATATTTTAATTTCCCTAAGTTTAGACTTAGGGACTCCATTAAAAATATTAATTATTTTAATATCTCCCAAACTGTTTAGAATCTGCCCAAACCCTTTTTGGGTATTGGAGATCTCACATGCCTTAGCCTCTCCAAGAAATTTCGTGGCTAGAGCACATCCGATGCTACCCCAAATCAACATCTTCTTCTAGTACACATCAGGAAAGTCTTCATGCTTTGCTTCATTCTTCTAGTTCTTTCATCTGCTGCCGATGTCTAAGCAGCCCTAGCCATTGACTTTCAATCCTCACTAGGAGGCCATGGGAGAACAATTGTAACCAAGCAAAGGATACATAGAAAAGAGACTAACTAAAAATTAAAGATAATAACAATAGTCTTAATCAAAAAGAAAAGATATAGAATACTTATCTCTTGAGAAAAGTCAGCTCCTTCTTAATCTTAGACTCCTTGCATTCATCTTGCAACTTCATCATCCTTGTCCTAAACACCAACATGAAATTATATCTTCCTTGTGTAGACTAGGGTTTCTTCTTCTTTCAATTGAGGCAATCAAATCTAGGGTACAAACTCTAGTTTTTTCTTGTTCAAACCCTTGCTAGGGTTTATAGACCAACAAACTGATTGTAGCTTGATAAGATTTTCCCCTTCAGCCTCTTCTTAACTTGCTAGGGTTTTTGTAAACTCTAGACTCTCTAACTGCAAGTGCCCAAATGCCAAGACCCTAGATTCTTTACGTCATCAATTAATCAATAGTTCACCTTGACTTCATCAAGCCAAGCAACCTTGCTTCGTAGAATCATTGTATTTCATCCTGGTAGATCTTCAGAAGATTAGATCCCTTTATTCCAACATCCTTGGCCTGTTAACACTAGATCTCACACGTCAGACTTCAGATTGTATTGCATCTTGGATTTCTTTTCCAAATCAATCAAAAAGGTCTTTGTCACAAAAAGGTTCATCCTTCAAGGATGTTCTGCAACAAGTTCAATAAATATCCTCCAAGACTTTGCCCTGCTACTAATAAATTAGCCTTGCTGAGAAAGAGGAACACAACCTTTTATACAATGCATTTTACAGACCCTTTTTATAATACATCAGATGTCAACAATATTTTCAATGGAGCATAAGATTATTAGCTCACACTTCAGTTTCTTATCTTGCTTTGATAAAGTGATTCCTTCATAACATATTGGGTCTAGCATTGCATGCTATGTGTCATGAAATTGACGTAGCCTTCCAAGAGCTAGGAATCATTGGTTCCAAAAAGGACTTTGAAGTGGATTTCTAATGAAGCTCTTGCGATATAAGAACAAAGAGACTGTGCATACCTCATACTGATAGACTTTAGATTTTAATAGTCCATTATTGATCTCTTGCATGTCCAATTTTGTAATTGTTGCCCTTTACTTGTCATTAACTTTGGTACCATCAAATATTTCTTTGAGCTGCTTTATCAGGTCGTCTTCTTTGCAATGTATATTTTGACTAGGTCTCATCTCTATTATGTATAAATCAGAGATCCTTGAAGGATAGCATGAGATTTGGCTTTATCAGAGACATAAAAGAGACTTGATTTCTTTTCCGAAGTTTGCAAAACAAGCCTTAGTATTTGTGGACTTCTGAGGTGAAGATCTTCAGTGGTCTAAGGTATCCTTTTTCTTGGTCTCTATGTAGCAGTACGAATCACAAGGAAACAAAACTCTTTAATCTCCTTCGTGACTGTAATAATCCTTCAGAGAATCTTGGGTCTAAAGTGTATAGTCATATTTTGTATTAGAATTGTTCCTTTTTGTAATCAACGATACAGTAGTATTTTGACCTACTGTGTCATGGTTCTTTTTCACCTATTCCTTTCATTGGATGAACAGACTTTGTTAGTGACACAACTTCCTTGCTGGGTACATGCATTGTTACTAAGCAATGAACAATGCTTATTCACATAAGAGGGCAGATCTTTTGAGATTAGATAACAAATGACATCTGTTCAAGAGCAGCTCCATGTATTCGGTCTGAGATTTTCTTCATTATGACACCTTCCAGATTAGGAAAATAATTAACCCTTATTAAACAAATGATAATCTCTGTAGTGGAGGCTTCTTCAGATTATTGCGCCATCACTGAGTAGGCTTGGAATTTTACCACATGAATGGACTTAGATCATGCTCTTATGCCACAGAGACTTGCCATTCATACTTTTGCTCTTCTTGGAAGCTCCAATTTTCTCCTAAGTGAGATTGATCTTAGACATTGAATTCAGGGCTTGAACACTTCATAACTTTGACCTTCTTACAACAGAGAAGCTAGGGCACCTCATTGGCTTCCAATTCCAAGACTTTGAATTAGGGCAAATAATTTAACTTCAAGGCTTCCCTATAACCTACACTCTGAAACCATGTTGAAATTCGAGAGAAAGCTAGAATTTCTGAACATGATAATTATTTGTGATATATATATGTTTGCCTTTTATCATTCACTTCCTTTAGTCATGTCATCAAACAATTATACATTTAAATATGCAAGTAGAGATCACAATGCACAATGAAACGAGACACTAGAAATTAGGCCAGTGGCTAGTGCAAAACCCACAAGGGGAAAATACAACAATCCTTTCCTTATAGAATATTTGTCAACAAGAGAGATATCCAAGTCATATACAAACTAACCAGTATGTCTTCCCAAGTGCCAAGTCAACCCTCCATAACAAGCAATAGTCTTCATGAAATCTGTCACAAGGTTGTCCTCAAGCTGCCACAAAGTTCTGCCCATAAGACTGTTCATAAATTAGAGATAAGCTGCCTCAAGAGCTCGCATCACCATAGAGATACACTGCCTTAGAAACTCACATCAACACAGAAACAAACTGCCTCAAAAGCTCGCATCAATACAGAGATAAATGCCTCCAAATCTCGCATGAGCTGGCTGTATCAGATTTCGCATCACAGGAATTGGCCTCAGGTTCGCATTATAGAAAGTAGCCTCAGATTCCCATATGCATCAGTGCCTCAGAACAGATCTGAATTTCCTTCCACAGATGAAGTGCAAATTAGTAACCAAATGGTGGAGTAATGGTGCCAATATATAGTTGTTTCCTCATCTGAAAAGGTGCCTCTAAAAGCTGAGACGACTTGACTTCTGGAGGACCGACTTGGTCAACTTGGAGACACAAAGTCGTACTTAAAAATTCAATTTTCTTTCTTTTAAATGTCCAAATGGGATATGATAAAAATAACCTTTCTTTTGATTCAAATACATTCTTTTTTACTCTTTACAAGATCATAATTATGAAGACTGAGCTTAGTTACAATTTCAATAGGCAGGCACCCACTGTCACCTTGGCCCAAGCCCCTGCTATTTAGCCTTAACACCCCGCAAACAGCCAAGGGAGGAGTCCATAAATTACCCCCATCAACTCCATAATTTATGAGGAGTTAAATGGGATGGAGGTGTTCACTTTGTACCTGCGTTTTAGCTAGAAAAGTGGCATTGTAGTAGTAGAAATCTAAACAACAAAAATCAGGAGCCAAAACTCCATAAACATATAGCATGTAACCTATGGATGTTGGTCTACTGTGAAAATCCAACCAAAAATGGTATTGTCTTTTAGTTTGGGTGCCTGGTTAGGGAGGTATAACTCAGAACAGGTTGCTGTCCTGTATGACAGACTGTAAAATCTGTGTAAAATGCAGGGACAATAATCTGGATCAATGGTTACAACCACTCTACATGTGTCAAGACACTCCTGGAGGGTTAGTCTAGTGTGTGGAATGGTTAGAGTGTTAATGTAGAGGCCTTTGGGGCCTCCCCTCTACTTAAATTTAATTGAAAATTCAATTTCTATCTCACTGAAAATTGTATTTAAGATTTTCGGATGAATGATTAATATGTTTAAATACCCGGAAATTTTTAGATTTAAAATATGCAATTATTTATGGCTGAAAATAAAAGGAAATTACTCTAAATGGTGAAAATAATGTTTTTTGACAAATTAGAGTAATGACTAAAGTTTAGTGAAGATACTTACTCGAGGAGCTCTACAAGTTGCTGTAAATTGCAGATCCAATGAGGAACAACCTTGTAAATCTGCAGATCTGCAACAGTAGTGGCTAGATACAAGTGTAAAAGTGTGTAATGTACACTTGTACACTTGTATTGCATCTTGATTGGATATATCAATTATAACACTTATTCCTAATATTTTAGCTTGCTAATATGATAAAACTGTAAATATCAACAAGCAAAGAATCTAAATCTATGCAAAATAAAAATGATTTTTTATGTTCTAGAAGATAAATGGTTGTTCTGATATACCTATGCCCTTAGAGTCTCACCTCTTGCTGGAATGTGAAGTGAATATTTTCTCAAGTTGTTATGGATGGCTTGTATCAAGGGAGTGAGATTGGTGCTTGTGGAAGTTGCCCTCACTATTGCTCAATCTGTTTTGGTGGCTTTCGAACTGTGCTAGGAGCGGCCTCTTGTTGAAGTGGTCTCTCCAACCTCTAGCCCTTGTGTGTGGTAAAATACAAGATCCGAAAAATAGATGAAGCTTCCTCATGAAATGGTTCAAAAGCTTGGATAGATCTTACCTGCAAAACAAGAAAATACAAGTGGGGTTTCCTCCTAATTTTTCTTCTCCATGTGACTAGGTAGTTCCTTAATGGCAAAGGATGTTTGTTTTGGAATCATTTTAATTAACACCAATAATATGCCCCAATCACATAACAAGAGAAAAAATAAAAACAAACCCATTCCACCAATGTACACAAGGGTTTATAAAATAATGAGCTCTTTATTGTGATAACACTTGTCTCAAATGACAATAACAACCTTACAAAGGAGGAGAGGCTAACCTTTATAAAAAAAATTCTAACAGTTAGTAAATGGGTAATGGGACTCTCCATCATAAAATATTGCTAGTCTTTCCACATGTCGGGAGCTAACAAATTTTTTAATTCTTGAAAATAATTATTATTTCCTTAAGGGGTCAAATTGATTTGGTTTCCTCAAATAAGGCCATGAATTCCCTTTGAAAGTGACTTTTGGTGGTCAATGGTCAATATAGTAGCATTATTCTTGCAACATCCCACTTTGCTTGGTCAGTGTTCCAACTCAACTTGCTCTAGAAGGTGGTGCAAATTGCTTACGTGGCTCAACTTGGTCCTTTGAGAGAGAAATTTGTTCCAACAGCTACTTCTTTGCCCCGTTAAACAACTTCCTAGTCCATCTTTGACTTCAATGGTTGGTCCAGTGATCCCAATGGCTAGTTTGACCCCAATGGCTAGTTAGACTAGTAATTCAACTTGGTCACCCTACCGTTGGATCTTCAACATCCTAGCTAGTTTGGAAATTTTGGAACCTAGGTTTTGTTCCGTATGCCCTAATTTGTACTAGGTCTGTCTGTTTTGCCGCATCACTTTGGTGTTGCATCATCACCTTATATGCCATGTCATCATGCCCCTGAGCTAGTTCTGTAACGCCTCAACTTCTCTTCAAAATCCGACACTAATGTCTTCCTCATCTCTCTATGTTGATCACTTTTGACGTATTGCATGCTTGATTTTATCCAACACTTTGCCTGAAATATCCCCTAGAAACTTTTTTCTATACTATTGACCATGCTTGACGAAGCTGTAACTAGCCACTAGATGCTTGAATCAGGAAAATCCCATGCGGCATGGAATCCTTTCATCATGCTCTACAATATGAGATTGGTTTGACTTTTTGACCATGAAGACCACTTTGCATTGGGAACCATGAACTACCTCATGAAACGTGAAAGATATTTGAATGAGAATGCTATGCTCTGAGAGTTGTTTTGATGAATATTGTAGCAAGGCCAAGATCACATAGTGACTTGATAGACTCTAACCATCTGGTATGACACTATGTCACAGGGTTCTTTGACCTAAATGTTGAGGTTCGGAATTAGGCGAACTTCAAAAAATTTATTAAGATTCGTTTAGGTTTGAGCAGGTTCGGCTTCAAGCCCTTTGTGTTGAGGTTTCGTAATAATGAATGTTTGATAGACAAGTGTAAGGGTCGTGGCAAATGACCTCCATATCTTGCAACGATGACAATTTTGTTTTCTCTGCTGCTGGGATTGACTCGCTTGCTATGCTTCCATTGGCACAAAATTTCTAAACGGATTTGTGGGATGGTCAACGAGTGATCCAACCTCGACAGACACTGACACGTTCATTGGTTCTACGTCAACTTGGCCCTTTAAAAAATGATACATAGGGTATTATCTATACGTAATAATATTATGAAAAGTTTAGAAACGTAACTTATTTTATTTATAAATTACTATATATAAATATAAATAATATTTTTTAATACTGTAGGATTATTTAAAATAATCCTTAATATATTAATTTCCATAGAATTAAAAGTATTAAGATTTTATGATTATTAGTTAATATACTTATTTTATAAAAGATTAAATTATTGATATAATATATATATAAATTATAAATATTATTATTTTTAAACTGAATATAAAAAATATCTATAATTTCGAATATCTTTAAAATTTCGAATATGTATATGAATGAACTTAATGGTGAACGACATAGAAACCTCGTCAGAAAATTCAAATTCCAATCAAACTTAATTGTAGCCGAACTTGAATTCGAACTTGAACCATGTGACATTGGTATGGCACAGGTGCACCTTGACGTGGGCTGGACTGGCCCATACATCGGTGATCAACCCTACAAATGCAGGATCCCAAAAACCATGAGTCATCAAGAGAGTACACCTGAAAGCCCTCCAATCTGGTTAGGAACGAAAGTGACTTAGGCGAAACTTTCAAGGGACAGGGCATGGTTCGACTAAATAATTGGAAACAGACTTGAAGACAAGACATAGGTCTAGGATACCTAATACAAGGCCTCACATTACCTTTGACTTGTGAACTTTGGCTTACAATGGCAATGAATGCTGCACTGAAAAATATATGTACAGCAAAGGAGAGCGACCAGGATAAAGCACCACGGGAAAATATGGGGGTTGGGGCAGTGTTTACATGAGTTGGAAAGCAACCTATGATTAGTGTAAGACGAGAACAAATTATCATAGACTGCTAACATGTTAAGGTCTCACGTTTTTTAGTGTAGTAGTGAGGTATCCTCTTCAGCATGATAATTGGTATCTTCTAATCTGCTTTCCCCAATGTTTAGTACATTGTCTTCCCTAGGACTCTTCTCCCAGTCATCTTTAGGCATTAGTCCTGTTCCAAAGTTGTCTTTTATTTGCAGCCAATCCTCGCTTGTTTGCTTCTTCCCCTGCTGTCAGTCATTTAGTGGCTGTGCTAGTGTTATATCCAACTCAGACAATTGCCTTGACAGCAGCATGCTTGATGTCATTGCCACCTGCTTCTGAGTTTCCAGTGTCTTCTCAGTTGGATGCTATAGTTGTTCTTACTTCTATTGTTGATGTTCCTATTACTACTAAATTACTAATATTTCCTCTTCTTTCTCTGGTGAAGATTTTGTACTTTCATTGTAATTTGAATGAGGTGTTCAAATCCTAAAGTGGGAATACATGTTGGGAATACTTTTATATAGAACATAATTAGAGTAGAGAGGAGATCACGTGTACTAAGTATTTTATTTGGTTATGCCATTTGCCCATGGGAAGCTGTCTGCATGGCTGTCTTCGATGTAGCTGCCTAACTTGCAACAGTCACCATTAGAGTATAAAAAGTGTGAAAGTTATGCAGGGTTGTCATTCTCTGTGAGGCTAAGTTAGGTTTTGACTTCAGTGGAGTCAATAATGGGATGTTTCTCTGTACATATTCTATGATAGAATCATAAAGCTTACTCATTTTGTTGCTAGTTATGATTGTGCCCGTATTTGTGTATATATAGTTATATGTGTGCATGTTATCTTCCTCTCTCTTTGCTCTCTCTAGCTTTTTCTGAAGTATTGCAACTGAGGCATTATTCTGTTAGGTTCACTCTGTTAGGGGCAATTGCCTAGTCTATAGTTTAACTGATGGTATAACATCTGTAACAGTGGTTGCCTGTACTTACGTATGAAAGGCATCTAGAATGACCTGCTATGGTATATTCTTTTTTCTCCAACACCCTGCTATCTTTATCTATTTACTGTTCCATTTCTATGCCATTTTGGCAGCCTGCATTAAGATCTGGATGCTTGAGGCATCTTCCCTAAGTCGTTTCTGTGATTGCTCCTTATTGTCATGTAAGTCCTTTAAATAATAGTTGATCTTTTTCACAGTGATTACTACAGAATTTGAAATATAATATAGAACCAATGGATTGATAAAATTTGCACAACTGCAGGGTTGAATGGTTAACCAAACATTCTCTACCAGAGTTGAATACTGCATCTGGTCTTTTTGTTTTGGAATCTTTGCCAATGCTTTTTTTTTTTAATTAGTTGTATTTGATTTGTTACTCAATTAATGGTTCAAAGCTTCCTGTTATGCAGGTTTTACCCACGATTGAGCCTGGCGGCTATTCTAGTTTCTCTTGAAGCTAAGGTTCTTTTACAAATATGTCACTCATGAATGAGTTGTTGAAACTGTTGAGGCATGCTGTGTGTCAGATAGTGGTTTGCATGATTTGATTATCGATCTAGATATTCATCTACTAGGTTGAACATGGCTAGCATTATACCATTGTCAATATTTCACTATTTGGGCTTTTGGACTGTACCTGGGCATAATTAGTTGCCAATTCACCTGAGCGATGGGTATGTGTGCTTGTGTTACAGCCAGGTTATGAAGTTCTTGTGGTGGACTTTCATATTGCTAAAAAGCCTGCTTCTCATGAAAAAATAGTAAGCATGTACTTCAAAATCATTTTATTGTGGCATACTTATTAATGCTGTTGAGCTGTTGCTGTGTATTCTACTTTGAAAATAAATTGTTGAAGCACTTTAAGGTAGATATCCAATGTTTTTTTATTTCTTATTGAAATATTTTGAACCATTGGAAAAAAATTTGAGGTCCATTTTCCAAAGTTTATAATGTTTCATTATTCATATTGCTAATTTCGAAGAAGAAAACGTGATTATGTAGTTACTCTGACACATGGTTAGCAGTGTAATCTGTTATCATAGTTTAAAGTGGACTATTGACTTTCTCGCGGTACAAAAAAAGTTAACAGGTGTATAGAAGTTATAAAAGTTTTCTGGAGGACATCTGGCGAATAAAGAAGTTTGCTTTACCAACTTTGTTTAATGTTTTGTGGTAGCTATCCCACTTATTGTTTATATTAGTGCTTTACTGTAGATGTGGGTTTGTATTACAAATTTACAAATCAGTTTTTGACTTTCATTACAAATTTACAAATATTTAAATCTGGAGCAGGCAAAACAATATATGAATACCAATGTGGTACAGTTCCTGTTGATGTTTGTAGCTTGGGCAGGTACTTATGCACAGACCTAAGTCACATATTCCAATTTCCAAGACATCATTTTGATCCAAAGTCACATTCAACCTTGTTCTCCAAACTGCATAGTTAGATGAGTCATTCAGCTTGTTTTCAATCTTGAAGTATGAGGTAGACATCTTGACGAAGTCAGATTAGCTCTTTCAAATAAGATTCCTTCAAAGGTGATTGCTCTTGTCTCCTTGGGTTTGTCTTCACCTTAGCTCTGTTCCCATGTTAATTTTCCAGTGTTCTATGCTATAACAATCACTTACAACAATTTCTTCTTCCAAGAGCAATCAATTATCCAATTCAATTTCAATTATCCAGTGACATTAAGCAATCGTAGTAGAACTGTAAACCATATGCACAATAGATTACAACCAAGAACAATAGAGACACAATATTTGGTCAAATACTAGGGAAAAACCTCACAAGAGGGAAAACCATTTCCAAATTCTTCTATTAGATTGTCATCAAATATTCGACTGAAAGCTACAAAGTTCAAGTACATCAATAGGAAGTCAAAGGTCAAAGCCTTGACTATCTAATTACCAATGCAATATCCAATCAAAGATGATCCCAAAAAGTCAACTCTAGTCAAAGGTCAAATATGCAAATTTTAGTCAAAGTTAACAGCAGTAGCAGCAGCCTTAACCAGTCTAGAGTCAATGGTCAAAGTCAACTCCAAAAGATTTGGTCAACCTGCAAAAAGATGTGGCCTCCTTTCTTCAGTCAAAATCAGTCAAAACATTTCCAAAAATCTGCCCATAAAATCTAGTCAAAGTCAACTTTTGATCTCTGAAAACCCTAGCTGAAATTCTGCAGTCAATGCTGGTCAAGCAAGGCAGAGAATCTCGGTCAATGTGCTAGTCAACTTGGCCTTCCAAACAGATCCAAAACCCAAAGTCAAACAATGGTCAGAATCCCAAAAGTCAATGCTGGTCAAAGGCCCAAAACAGAAGTCAAACTTGGTCAACAGAAAAAGACTCTCTTGGTCAATTTCAGAGCTGTATGTACAATGAACCAATCAAGAGAAGATGTGATGTGTGAATGATGCCTCCAAGTGATGTGACATGAGGTGTATTTATATGTGGCCTAGGAGGACAAATTTCCTTGCCTAGGACGACTTGTACTTTTGTGCACATGTGGTTTCACATTAAAATTAATATTTTTCCTTGAACAAATTAAATTCTTCCAAGGGCAGGAGTGGTCTCCAGAGGATGAGGAAGGCTTCCCAAAGGAGGGAATTTCTGCCCGAGGC
This sequence comes from Pinus taeda, assembly GCA_000404065.3. Lineage (NCBI taxonomy): Eukaryota > Viridiplantae > Streptophyta > Pinopsida > Pinales > Pinaceae > Pinus > Pinus taeda. Next base: position 163,393 of record APFE030997730.1, on the reverse strand, counting down.
TTCCCAAAGGGGGGAATTTCTCCCTGAGCTGCCAAATTTCAACAAGTGCCTTGGGAGGTGAGCTTGTAATCAGCCCGTGTGTGATTTTTCAAGCTATTTTGCTGTTCAAAGCTCTTCTTTCTATAAACCCAAAACCACCTTCTTGTTTGTAATAATAGTGACTTGATCCTTGTATTGATCCAAGTCTGAATTTGTAAAAGCTCTGAGCTCCGTAAGGTTTCTAGATTATAATCCATATGTAGTTGAAGTTCCATTGTCTTGTGAAAGTCCGTAATGCTTCTATTACCCTTGCTCAAAGCTTGAAGGAGTGTGAAACTTATCTGAGGATGTACATTACTGATTCAAGTTTATTGAGGTATGTATATAATGCAACATTGCATATTACTGTTGATCTAGGGTAGCATCGGATGTGCTCTAGCCACGAAAATTGGTGGAGAGGCTAAGGCAAATGAGATCTCCAATACCCAGTAATGGTTTGGGCAGATTCTAAACAATTTGGGAGATATTAATATTAAAATAATTAATAATTTTAATGGAGTCCCTAAGTCTAAACTTAGGGAAAAATAAAATATTAATGTGAATTAATATAGAACTGTGTTAGAATGGTCCAAAAGTCATGGATCAAGCCAGATCTAATCTTAGCCATTGATTAGGGACTTAATCTCGACCGTTGATTTGTCAACGAGAAAAGTATAAGAGGAGACTTGAGGGTCACTTGGAGAACACATCAAGAAATCAAGATTTCGACTTTTTAGGGCTGGTTTTGCTGAGAAAGTTGGGAGAGTGATCGCAGTTGCAGCTGAGGGGCAGCAAATACAAAAGCAGAGAGGCAGAGATAGCACCAGTAGGATCAGCGTAGTAGCCGGAGAGAGGGACGCAGAAGCAGACAAGGGTTTAGGAAGAGCTAACCAGGGCTCACATAGAGGCAACCAGGAGTTGCACAGTGCCTCAGAGGGCCAGCGTGGGTGACGCAGAGGGCCAGAGGACTGACGCAGTGCCTCCAGAGGATGACGCAGGCCAAGCCAAAGTGACGTTGGGCTAACGCTGGGCCAGAGAGAGGCTGATGTAGTCCCTAGAGGCTGATGCTGGGTTTTCTTGGGGTAGATTGGAGCTGTGGAGCTGCTAGAGTGTTTATCCGGGGTTTCAGCAGAAATATTTGCTTCCGAGTAGAGAGGTACTATTGCCGAGATTTTTCTCTGTTGGGTGAGCTGGATTTGGCACCCAAATTGTATTCTGAAACTGCTTAATAAATCAAACCCTCAGGCTGGACCAGTTTTCCCGCATTGGGTTTTTCCGAGGACATTAGTCCAAAAACAATGGTGTCACTTGTGTACTTGTTTCTGTTTTCTTCAGTTGATGAATAGTAATGTGTTGAGCATATACTTGTATTTATTTCCAGTATTTACATGGTAAATAACTTGTTAATTAACAAAACAAGTAGGTAGGAATAAATTAGAAAGTGCATGAAGGGTTTCTGACGGGTTAGACTTAGAAATTCCAACATGGTATCAAAGCGTGGTTGCAGATAGTGTTTTAAGATCCGGCCGGGTCAGCATCAACCCGGCCGAGTTGGTCCGGGTCATTGGCCTGGGCCACGAAACGGTCATCAACCCGGTTCGGTCGGCTGAGTCAGCAATGACTCGGCCGAGTCACTCAATGACTCGGCCGAGTCATTGCTGACTCGGTCGAAATGGCCGGGTCCGCATAAAAACGGCCGGGTCACTAATGCTGAAAGTGTGACTGCTGATTATTGGCTGTGTTCCTTGTACATTTCTGCATTCTGGAGCTGAATACATATATATTTATATTGTCACTGTGGGGAGCTATTTGTATTGCTGGAGGTACTCTGATAACATAATATTCATCTACAGCCATTGTCTCTTTTACCATTAACTGATATGTTCGATCTCAGCTCTTTTGTCATTACCAAAGTATGTATTACCAGTGGTATGTAAGCCTTTAGTTTCACTATAAATTTGATATCAGCAGTTCTTAAATATTCCTATTATGCATGCTTGCCATTGTTGCCAGTTGGTGTTATTTTTGGTTTCAAATTGTCAAAGAATCACCTACAGTACATTGTCATCAAACTGTTTGTAAAATTACCTTAGTGAACCAAACCATATAAATTCAGAAAGTTTGTGGGTTTTACAAGACATCTCAGCAAAGGAAACTAGGGACTAGATAACAATTTGTGATGATGATGATGATCCAGAGATTGATCGACATGATCTTGGCTCCTCTGGCAGTAGCTATAGCCAGTAGTACTTTTGTTGTAGACTTGTAGTCTTGTAGAGGCCATTTCTAGCCTCCTTGGTTATGTGTTTTTTGTTTTGAGTCTTTGATCATGTATGACAGTTGACTATGTATTTCCATTGGGTACCATTTTGATATAATGGATTGGTTCATGAGCCTACTTTGATCATATGTTGTCTTCCATCTATATTATAATGTTGTGTGTTTGGAAACATGAATGAAAATCTTTAAAATTATGTTTAAAATCTTCAAAATTATGTTTTTTATCAAAAAACTAAATATTTAATGTATTTTTTACAATGACCGAGTCATTGAAAACGAGTCGGCCGAGTCATTACCGTTTCGGAGTCGGAATCGGAGTCATTGCTCGGCCGAGTCGGAGTCTTAAAACATTGGTTGCAGATCATAGGAAAACTGAGGACATCAACCGAGCAGAGCAGTAGCAACAGAAAACCGCTGTCTTGAGTGACAGAAGCTATTCCTAGCAGAGTAGCAGTAAGGAAGGGGTGACGCCATGCTTGCGTCATCAAGATTGAGCCAGGAAGAGGCAGCGCAGAGGCTGAGGGAGGCAAAGACAGGCTCATGTAGAGGCTAGGAGGGCTGACGCAGTTGGTTGAGGAAGCTGAATTGCTGGTGCCGGGATTGCGCAGAGCCTAGGAGCTCTAACCTTCAGTTTGCTAGCGTTTAGGAGGTTGTGGGTAAGTTGCAAAGTGGAGCTGGTGGGGTACTGTAGTCAGAACAGTACCTAACAAGGCAAGGCCAAGGAGGAGGGAGTTGCTACCAAGGATTTCTAGCCGAGAAATCCAGATTAGTGGTGCAACTGCACTAGCGATCGGAGTGGGGGCATCACGACATTGGCAGAAGTGTTTCCAAGAGGGAAATCGAGGCTCAGAGGGAGTCACACCAAGAACTTCCAGGAGGGAAGTAGAGGAGCAACGAGATGGCAGTGAATGGGGTAAGAGACCAATACAGACTGGACGGAGCCTCAAACTTCGTAGTCTGGAAGGCCAGAATAATTTCCTTTCTAGACAGGAATTGTGTCAAGGACTTCACCTTGAGGACAATAGCTATCCCAGTTGACCCAGCTGATAACAACAAGTACGAGGAGGCAATGTCGAGGGCTAAGGGCATCATTCTTGACGGGGTACCACATATTGCCGAAAAGGAAACAACAAATGAGATGTGGGAGGCCGTAAAGAAATTGTACCAACATACTTCTATGTAGAGAGGATGTTACTAGAAAATCAACTGTGATCATACCAGATGCAAAAGGGAGAGCAGATCGAACCCACCCTTGGTTGATTGAAGGAGATTCGGGATCAACTGATTTCCATAGGAGCCACTCCGTATCAAGAATTGATGGTGAGAACAACCCTGAACGCAGTCTCAGAAGACTGTGAGGTGTTTGTATAGAGCATACTGGGTAGGGTAACCCTTCCGGATTGGGTGGAAATGTGGGCAACTCTTCGCCAAGAAGAGATCAGAAGGTTGAGTAAGGCGGGAAGCAGTGGCAAGGGGATCAGAATCAAGAAGGAGGAGGAGGTGGATGTTGCCCTAGCATCTGAGGGAAAGTAGGAGAAACAAAAGAAGAAGGACCTCTCTAAGGTCAAATGCTTCCATTGTGGGGAGCTGGGTCATTATGCGACCCAGTGTCCAAGGAAGAAGAGTAAGGGAGAGGCCTCCGAGACCAAGGCTGCGCCAACAAGGAGAGAGAAGGAAGTGGAGACAGATGATGATTGTGCCATGAGTGCACACACACCACTTGAGCGGAAGTGGGGAGACATCGAGCTGTAGTCAGACGTACTACAGGCGATGAGGGGCAGGATCCTCGAGGTACCTAGCCTCTTGGATTAGACCTTGCTACGAGAGGCCCGAAGAGGAGTAGCAGTACTGGCGGATTTCAGTAGAGATGGATATGGATGGAGCGACAGAGGGAGCTACAGTGCAGGATTCCCAGGACAGAGTGAGGCAACAATGGGAGCAACATGGGAATGTTGCACCAGTGCAAGATGGCAAAGAGAGTTGTGAAACGGTGCGAGATGCATGGAGTTGTTGCAGCAACGCAGAGGTCAGAAAGGGAGCACTTGTCAGCGACAGAGGGAGTTTCATCATTGAGGGTGTCTCTAGCCTGACAAAGATGTCAGATTTGGGAGATCAGTTACTTACTTCTTAGTAACTGAGTTGTAGTGCAACAGTTCGCAGTGACAGTGCTATGGGCAAGACGATGCAACATGATGGGAGGGGTTGCAGTGCAGATGCAATAGTGGTAGTGGCACGACCATGGACAATAGCACGGATGCAGAGGGAGCTGACATGCAGATGCAGCAGTGGCAGTGGTAGAGCCATGGGTAGCAGTACAAGATGCAACAATGCAGAGGATGTTGGGCAGCAGGCCTAGCATTTGCACAGGGACCGATGTCGGATGATCATAGTGATGCTTAGTGAGGAGTATTACTAGAGCACAGTCCTCGCTAAGAGGGAGTGTTGATTTGGGGTAGCATCAAATGTGCTCTAGCCACGAAAATTGGTGATGAGGCTAAGGCACATGAGATCTCCAATACCCAGAAATGGTTTAGGAAGATTCTAAACAGTTTGGGAGATATTAAAATAATTAATATTTTTAATGGAGTCCCTAAGTCTAAACTTAGGGAAAATAAAATAT
>APFE030997730.1:145395-155455 GCA_000404065.3 Pinus taeda | reverse complement strand
ATAATATTATATATATTTTTTTAAATATATATAAAACGTGTCCCCCGTGTCTTGTTTCCAGGTCACTGAGTTTCGTATTGAATACTCGTACTTATGTGTCCTCCGTGTCTCGTGTCCTCGTGTCATGTGACTTAGTTGAAAACCTAAGGATTGTACAATCACATATAATGATTTCATTTGAAAAAGTCATCCTTAAACCTCAGGGAAACGAGGATGTTTGTCAATATGATGTTGCCCTTCAAACCATATTCGCTAACAATCTTTTGATTATTGATGGATCTTGTCCTAACAATTTGATATTTGACCAAGATTTAGTTCTTTAGAAGCTAGAGGCTTAATCATGTCTAAGTGTGGAAATCTAATAGTAGTTAGTAACTTACTAATCTGGAAAAGTGACCTCTTATCTAGGTAGGCCAAAAATGAGCTCAACTCATTGTGACTAAAGGACTCAGAGTTGATTACAATATTTGATTTATTTTGGTTAGTGGTCTAAGAGGATCAACCTCTCATAAGCTGGAAATGAATACTGTTGTAGCGGGGTTTAAAATTTCTAGGGTTTCGATCTGATAATGATGCTAAACCGAAAGTCGCACTAGGGTTTGAAATATTACATATAGGAATTGATTGATTAAAAGATTGAGGAATTGTTTCGGGGTTTTGTTCAAACCCTAGCTAAGAGAATTAAATTTTCTATTCAGCTAAACCCTAACCAAATGATTATGGGCTGTTGGTAGTAAATGTGCGAATTGATTGATCTAATACTTGTGCAGAAGTGCTTGCTGATGTGTAGGTTATTACCTTGAGGAACAAGAAAGGTGGTGTATTGCAAATCGTGAGTCTTGAACTTATGGCAGCTCTAAAGGTTCTAAAGTTGTGGGTATTGATTTGCTTTGAAGTTTACTTATTCCAAAATCATTGTTAAGAAAGCATCACTTTTGATGTTTCCCTAGCATTCATGATGGGTCCTGATGACCATGCCAAGTTGCACATTGATTGCATTCACAAGTGTATTTGATGCTTGCTAGGGTTTTGAGTAAAAGTTAGAGTTTGATATATATTTGATGTCCTGTATAGATAAAATGTTACAGATGATTCTGGGTATGGTAAATGTACTGATAATTCTAGCTATGGAAGGATAGAATATTATTGACTAAAACATTGTTAAGTTTTGTTGTTAAGGGACTTGTATGCAGCTAAAGCTTATGGACAAGGTCTGAGACTAATTGCTTTTGCTAAAATAGGAAACCCTAGCTCCTTGATGTTGATGATGTGAAACTTAAAATTCATTAGTGATAAGGTTGATATGGCTCAATAATGTCAACTCCTTGATGATGATGAGATGGACAAATATTAACTCCTTGTTGAGTTGATTGGTCAATAGGGAGCTGACACATTCTCTAAAGGATAAGTACTTTCTTGATTCTTTCGCGTTTATTACTATTGTTGCCAATTTTATGATTAGTCTCTTGTCTTGTTATATCTTGCTTGGTTGGGTTTGTTCTTCCATTGCTTCTTAGTGAAAATTGTAGGTACACAATGAAGACTGCCAGGGCTGTGGTAGCAGATGAAGAAGGATGGAAGAACAAGGACAAGTAGACTTGTGAGTGAAGGAGTAAGAGGGAGCAAACAAGATCAAGCCTGATTGAAATCTGTTGCGATGAAGATTGAAGGAGTTTGATGCTGATCTAATTCTGCAATAAAAAGAGCCTTTTATAGACAATAGTTGAGGATCTCTATGCCTAGCAAAAGATGGAGCTACATGAAGAGTCGTGGAAGTATGAAACATCCTTATTGAGGATTTAACATGATTTAAAGATACCGGGCTTGTTGAATTATCCGATGCATGGACTTGTTGACTTGAATCACTTTTGGATGCTGTGGGAGTGTTGTAGCGGCTACAACCATCCTCCAAAATTTTGGCTCGCATGCAAATTTTGGAGACTACCTTGGATGCTGCGATCGATCATCCTTGGTCACTTGTTGGTAAGCAGATGATCTCAAGCTTCCCCTCCTTGATGTTAAGAGTTGTCCATGTTCTCATCTTTATGCAGCATGTGTCACCTTTGGGCACAGGCGTTGTTGTTTGGCATGCAAAGGGAACGTTGTTTTGCTTCAAGGGAATTGTGTGCATATGAGTTGTTATCATCACATAGACATGTTTCACACTCACTTCATGCACTCTTGTCACGAAGGTTGTTGCATCAAGCAAAGTATGTCTTATGCATTCTGAATGGTCTACGTTGCGTGACTAAGTGTCTGTGCGCGATCACAGTCGAGTCCTATCACTATTTACATCTGTGTCATTGATCTCACGCTTAGCCATTGCCCAAGCAACCTAGCCTCATCCAGCTTCCTGGAATTGTGCACTTTACTTCTGCAACCATCAAGCTTCCTTCCTTGCTTGTTGAAATCTGGCAGTGCGTAGAGACCCCAACATCCTTTGGCATCCAAAACTGTGCAGTGGTTTCCTCTAGTGTCCTTCCCCAGTTAGAACCCATTGTCATCAGAAATTGCGCAGTATTGTCCCTTAATTGCTTAGTGTGCCTTGCATCCACTCAATTGCTTAGTGTGCCTTCTAGTATTGTCCCTCAATTGCTTAGTGTGCTTTGCAGTATTGTTCCTCAATTGCTTAGTATTGCCTCTTAGCTACCCGGGTTGCACTGTACTCAAAAATTGTGCAGAGGTGTCCTCCCAGGACCCCCCATCCCACATCATTGTCATCTGCGTCAAAAATGTGCAGTATTGTCCAAGCTGCCATATTTGTATTGCATTCAGAAACTGCACATATGGATCTCCCATGGTCTCATCCTGACAACAGTCACTTCCCGCTGAAACCACGCTGATCCATTGCTTAGTGACTACATGAAAAGGTGACATGTTGAGATCACTCCCAAGGAGTTGAGGAGAAGGACCAAGAGACCAAGTAATGGAAAAATATCAGGACCGCATGCAAACTCTGTCAGGTGCATGATCATCTCGAGGGTAAGTATGGCAAGTAAAGAACACCTTTCGAAGTACACCTCTTAGTTGAGTTTGCAAGACTGCTTGTCATTGTCATATCATCATGTTTTCAGTAACATGCTTGTGTGCAAACACCAAAAAGTCATTTCATGTGTTTCCTCTACACGTCTTGCTTCCTTTTCGCTTGTTTGACTAACTGTTGTCTTTAGCATGTTGATTGCTATGTCATGCTTGCAACCTTGTTCTAGTGATGTTGAAGATTTGTGTATGAGTTGTGTTTGCTATGTAAACATCTATCACATGCACACACGATGTTGTAAGCATTGTCGCGCAAGTATCAGCATGGTTGTCCGAAGGTCTATCCGTGGTGTCGCACTTGTCGCTTTCCCCATTAGACAGTCTCGTAGTCAGTGACACTGAGACATGTTGTCTTGTTGGTTTGAGGTGTCTTATTGTCGAGTCATGTTGAGTGTGTGTTCGCAAAGTCATGTATTCACGAGTTCACTCGCTCACACACACAACCATTTTTTTTGCGAAAGTCTATCGATTAGACCACCCTCCATCAGCTGGATCTCCACTGAACTGCACTATGTAGTCTTGATCCTCAGTGATCAAGCATTGTTGCCTAGAATTGCGCAAAGCTTGAAGCTGCCCTCCAGGCATTTTACGCTGTGCAATTCTGTAATCAACCTGACTGACTGCCACTCAGAACAACGTAAAAGTTGCCCAAGAAGCTACCCCTCCATCAAGCCTCTCGCTGGTCAGCCAGAGAATTTGACTGGGCAATCACCCCAAGCTTCACTCCTCCCAAAAATTGCGTAGAAGTTGTTAGCATGGCTACTTCCATTGACTGAAGAAATTGCACAAACATGAGGGACAAGCACCCACTGCCTGTCATTGCACTATCTCAGAAAATTGCGCAGTTCTGTCAGTTAGTCCCCTTGCCGGTCGACTTGCTGCTCCTGAAAATTGCGCAGTTTTCTTGGACTCCCCGACACCCCGCTCATCTTGGAAATTGCGCAGACATGTCCTGTGTGATTGCCTCCCAGATCTGCACAGTTTTGGCTAGCAAGCTTCTGCAACCCGCTCCCGGTCTCTTCGGAAAATCTGCGCAGTTTTCACTGCCAGTACTTCTTGCTGCCCGCACTGCCTTCCCCGGGAAAATTGCGCAGTTATGCCTCCCAACTGAGCCAGATCACACAGATGTCACTGTTGTCCTGCACTGCTCAACGCAACCTCTCAGTTACCTTTGCGCAGTTTTTCCCAACAGTGTCTCAAAGCCTCGCATCCTGGCCTGATATGTGCTCTGAGTTGTTTCAGAGCCTTGCTCTCTCTCCCTGTCACTTGCACTGGGAAACGAAAGATAATGCATCATGGTAGACTAGGGGATTTTTGGATTTGATGTCGTCTCACCATGAGTGATTGCAGAAACAGGTACATGGATGAGACATGGCGCAGCGACAAACGTGATGAATAAGGAGCGCATGCTAGAAGAATTTTTCGCGGTTGGACGAACACACGAAGCATACCAAGTAGTAAGCGAAGGAGACACGTGCACATGCATGAACCATCAAGCAAACACCAAGACCATTGAAGACTTTGTGCACTTTGCCATGCGTAGGTGAAGCTATGGTACACCATGGGCACACTCATCACTCAACAACACAACAACTCGACACAGACATCACAACCAGCGTGTTCATACCTGCAGCGTCATGTCGAGTTGTGTCATGAGTCGCCTCAGTCATATCATTACTTTGGGTGAGAACTGTGTAATCAATGTAATGTAACGTGGAAGTCCAAGAGACCCACGGATGAAGTCAAAGAGTCATGTAAGTCGAACAGTCATGAGGGAAGTCGAATAGTCACAAGAGTCAGTTTCATCCTTTGCTATATATACCCGTCATTTGTACATGCAAGGGGCTTTTCACCTTGGCTCCTCCCACATAGGCTTGAGAGTCTGTAGTCTTTCTTTGAGGAGCGAGCAATGGCTCCAACGCCCCACTATCGAGATTAGTGATGTACAGTGTGCAGATGTGCCTTGGAACTTTCGCTTAATTCAAAAGCCTGTTAACAAGCCATCACGTTTTCGTACATGTATTATATTCGTTTGTAAGACTATTCTTTGGATGTTTGTAATGCATGTTGCTTTAACCTATACTAAGATAGTTGAACTATTTCGGTTGTTTAGCACATATGTTGTTGAAAATGTGTTGTATCAGTTGTTATTGTTGTCTCGCCCATGTGGACTACTCCGCCAGACACTTGACAGATTCATTCTTGTAAACTTGTTATAATGACCGTCGTACTCATGTGGACTATTTCGCTGGGTGTTGTATGTGCTGTCTGTTCACTTTGTTTGTGACTGCAACGTCCATGTGGACTACTCCGCTGTAAGCTGTGCATGTCTTGCTGTGTTGTGTGTCTCTAGCTGGGTTGGGACTATTCCCTTTCGACTTGAGATTCACTCTCAACCTCTCTCTTTGCAGTGAAAGACACAAGTTACACTAAGCACTCACCAGGCACACAAAGCTCGCTTTTTGAAGACTAAATATACCAGTCTCATGTGTTGACAAGGAAGAGCTAAGGCATATCTTTAAGATAATGGCAACCAGGTCATCATACTGGATGGGACTCCTACACCAAACGGTGTGATGTCTAGTTGGGACTTCATACCAGGGAGATCCCCTGAATGTTGGCGGGTTCAGCACTGTCAACATTTCTGACGCTAGGATGGTTAGATGACAAGCTGAGCCCTCTCAATTTGTTTTGAATCTTTGCACATCTGTCATGGAGTTTGTTATAGTCCACCCTCCGAAATATTTGTCCACGTCGAGAGGGAGTTTTGGGATGACTTGTCCAAAATCATGTATGATGGTGAAGGCGAAGTGGTCTAGAATGAGCACTTAGATGATTTCCATGCGCTTATGGAGAACGTGGAAGGTTATAATGAAATAGAGGTTTGTACGCTGCTCACACACAAACTTCGCGACTACCCATTGCTATGGTGTAGCACACTCCCTCATAACTCCATGCACTCATTCACGTTGTTCAGTGATCTAATAGAATCCGTTTTTCACCATTTTGATCCTAAAGCACTTGATAAAAAAATGTTAAAACAACGGAAGTCCCCACATGAATCTCTAGAGGAATTTTGGGGGCGCTTTCGTCAACTCGCTTTTGAAGCTTCGAAAAGTTAGATGAAGTTCCAATATCTTATTGAAAGGTATGAGCATGTCTGTTACAAATCGCTCTATCTTAAAGTGAAGAAAAGGCTCAAACCCCGCTCAATATACTTCGGTGATGGAGCTGCACAATATCAAATGGACACAGTCACTGTTACAAGTGACTGTCTGCCTTCTCCTCATCAAACAACTCCACCCCCGCAGAGTGATGTGGGAGAGTGTGCACACAAGTCTGTTCAATTGTCACATCCTCCCACCCTCACTACTCTCAATTTCTGTGTAGATTTGGTTGGGAAGCCCATGGGTTGTCATATGCACTTGTTACCTCAACCTCCATCCCTGCGTTCTGCTAATCTTCCGGATTCTACTGTCTTGTGTTCTTTTGTTCTGGACTCCACACTTGTTGTGAACGAGGATCAAGCTATTGACGGAGTTGATGTTGCACAACTAACCTGCCTTGCCATTTACAAAGAGTGTGACTGGGAATCTGAGCATGAACCTACGGTGAAGGATGACCTCCTTCTGTCCACGCCTCCTCCGCTTTTTCATGCCATCTTTGATGATTTTGTTATCTCTTATTTTCCTTGTGTAAATCCATCCACGGATGCATCTACTTCCGATCATTCACAAAACACACTCGATTTTAGTCCATCATTTGAAAGTGGAGAGGACAAATCTCATTGAGAATCCACTTGACTTTTCATCTATTTTTTCTGGAAACGCAGAGGGTGAACATTCTCGCTTCTCATCTACCCCTCTGTATTATTCATCAAGTCATGAGGATGCCGACAAACATCCCGAATTTTCTGATCATGGTTGTTGTGATCTCTGTACTTCTTCATTTGATTACGATGTTGATTCACTCATTGTTAATCTTTCTAAGCCACTGGTCTTCGATGATCTATCTATTGACGAAGTGGAAACCCTGCAGGCTGTCGAGGCACTTCAGCCTGAGCTGATGGTTATGTCAGGCCCTCGCTGTCCCGAGGTGAGTTCCGCTTCCGATCAGAAAATTTGTGAAACACCCATGGCTCCTCATCACTCATTTGTATGCACTGAAGATCAATCCATACATACAGATTTCGCTTCCTCCACTGAAATCACATGATCCCATCCCTTATGCACTGGAGGAGGAATCATACACAGCAAGCACACTTGCAAAGGGTAAGTTGTCTCCCTTTTTCGTGTTTGCTTGTTTGTCACAGTGAAAAGAGTACGCATGCTTATTATTTGCACGCAGTGTGTCACAACACCATGTTAAGTTTGCAGAATGCTTCTCTTGCGCTTTCACTCTTTTCTTTTCTGTGGATGCATTTAAACTCGGAGTTTGTTGGTCTTCATTGTTAAATCTTTCTTGTTCACTAGTTTACATGTATATCTTTATTGTTTACCATGCCTTGCCAACATGGGCCAACGAATGTGCCGGTTGTTGCATTGGAAATATCACGTCACTTGAATAGGCCCATGCACTCTTTAGTGTAGGAGTAGGAGTAGCGTTTGCTTTCTTGCTTTGCTTTGCTTCTTGGTTTGCATGTTTGCTTTTCTTGCTTATTTGGTTTGGTTTGCTTGCTTTCTTGTGTTGCTTACTTGTTTTGCTTTCGCTTTACTTCTGCTTTTTGCTTTTTGTTTTCTTTGCTTGCTTGCACCCGTAGGTTAGCCTCTCATGAAACCTTGTTCTTGAGACAAGCCAAACAAATCTAAGAGGACTTGTACAACTATCAACATCTAGTTATCTGTTGTCCTCTCTCTTTATGAAGAAATTGTTATCTTCAGTCGATGATGCATCGATGAAAAATACATTCTGTTTAGAGTGAGTCTTGGTGAAAACATAACACTTGCACTGTTAACTAGTACCACCTACTCTATTCGGTCCTTTGCGTTAACTCTTGTCAGCTCAGTCAAGTAGAGTAAGGTGAGGGGGAAAACCTTAACAAGTATGTCAGAGGTATATATAACATACTTCTTTGAGGGAACAACCTCTTTTGCTCTCAATAAGTCGGGATCCCTCTTTCGCCTCTGAAATAAATAAGTGCCTATGCACAGTGCTTTGAAAAATAAAAAAAATGAAAAATGAAAAAGGCGAAAGAAGAGAAAGGCTTCCTGCGCAGAGAGGTGATACAAGTAACTCCGTTGGGGTACTGGACAGGCTCGCTGGTAGCAGAGCGATGCTTATGTTCCTGTGTGACTCGGCTGGGGTACTGTCTAGGCCTGCTAGCAACGGAGCAACACTAGAGATGAAACTTAAAGTTTGACAATTATATTGCCTGTGCATCCATATACTCCTCATCCTCAATCGAAACAACTAAGTTGACTTGGCTTGGAATGTGTGCTGATTGATCAAGAGAATGGCAAGAACTACATCTTTGACACACGCTAGTGTGGAAGCCATCATAATCAAAGAATCGAACAATACTTCCAAAAGGGTTAGACTCACTTTTCACGAAACAAGGTCCATACAGAGAGCTGGAGTTCTACTAGTTTGTTGCCAATGTTGTAGCGGCTACAACTATCCTCCAAATTTTGGCTCGCATGCAAATTTTGGAGCCTACCTTATATCCTGCGATTGATCATCCTTGGTCAGTTGTTGGTAAGCTGATGATCTCAAGCTTCCCCTCCTTGATGTTAAGAGTTGTCCGTGTTCTCATCTTTATGCAACATGTGTCACCTTTGGGCATAGGGGTTGTTGTTTGGCATGCAAAGGGAATGTTGTTTTGCTTCAAGGGAATTGTGTGCATATGAGTTGTTATCATCACATATACATGTTTCGCACTCAGTTCACGCACTCTTGTCACAAAGGTTGTTGCATCAAGCAAAGTATGTCTTATGCATTCTGGATGGTCTACATTGGGTCACTAACTGTCCGTGTGCGATCACAGTCGAGTCCTATCACTGTTTACATTTGTGTCATTGATCTCACACTTAGCCATTTCCCAAGCAACCTAGCCTCATCCAGCTTCCTGAAACTGTGCACTTTGCTTCTGCAACCATCAAGCTTTCTCCCTTGCTTGCTAAAACCCCGCGTGCACAGAGAACCCAACATCCCTTGGCATCCAAAACGGCGCAATGCTTTCCTCCAATGTCCTTCCCTAGTTGAAACCCACTGTCATCATAAATTGCGCAAAATTTTCCCTCAGCTGCTCAGTCTGCCTTGCATCCAGAAACTGCGCAGTATTGCCTCTTAGCTGTCTAGGCTGCATTGCACTCAGAAATTTCGCAGAGGTGTCCTCCTAGGACCCCCATCCCACAATAGTATCTTGTGCCTAAAAAATGCGCAGTATTGTCCAAGTAGCCTTGTCTGTATTGCATTCAGAAATTACGCCAATGGGTCTCCCATGCCCTCATCTTGACAACAATCACTTCCTGCGGAAATTGCGCTGATCCATTGCTTAGTGACTACAGAAAAACGTGACATGCTGAGATCACTCCCAAGGAGTTGAGGAGAAGGACCAAGAGACCAAGTAATGGAAAAAGATCAAGACCGCATGCAAACTTCGTTGGATGCATGATCATCTGGAGGGTAAGTATGGCAAGTAAAGAACACCTTTCGAAGTACACCTCTTAGTTGAGTTTGCAACACTGCTTGTCATTGTCATATCATCATGTCTTCAGTAACATGCTTGTGTGCAAACACCAAAAAGTCATTTCATGTGTTTCCTCTACACGTCTTGTTTCCTTTTCGCTTGTTTGACCAACTGTTGTCTTCAGTATGTTGATCTCTATGTCATGCTTGCGACCTTGTTCTAGTGATGTTGAAGATTTGTGTATGGGTTGTGTTCGTTATGTAAACATTTATAACACTCACACACGGTGTTGTAAGCACTGTTGCGCACAATGTTGCACGAAGCGGGAGCGAAGCGGAAGCGCGGAGCGCGGAAGCGTCATTTTCCAAAAATCTAGGAAGCGAAGCGTCCGCG